>JAQFVV010000022.1:4072818-4385318 GCA_028023455.1 Epiperipatus broadwayi | reverse complement strand
GATACCTAGCAATAGTGAGAATAAAACAAACATGGAAGTCATGGAAAGTTGCTTATAACAAGCTTGATAAGAATTGTCCTTTTTTACTGTTTTTGTTGGACAGACCTCTGTTGAGAAAAACTCCATATAGTAATATAAAAAGTTTCATTAATTAACCCAATTTTAAATATTTTATTTTTTATTGGATAGCAGTATTACAACAAATTTTAGGACTTAAATGCATTATTTGGTAAAAATAAGACTCAGTCAAAAGATGTTGGAAATAATGATATTAGTACTGCAAACTCAAAAGATTTGTTAGTATTAAAATTTTACGCAGCACATGGACTGAGTATCACAACACTTTGTTTAAAGACAAAATCTCTATAAAAGTTCACTGATGCAAACTACTTAAAACAGTGATATATTTTTAATAATTACATTTTACTTAGAATTTTACAAAGCAATTACAAGAGAAGAATTGTTGAAAAAATTATAGATTAATATGCTCCGATAGAAAAATAATAGCTGCATTAATAAGTAGATGTTATTCTAATAACAAAAAAATTAAGACAAAACTCTCCATACAGTAGTGCCACCCTGTGCTAAGCAGAGTAATCAATGGATGCCAGAAGGCTTGTGCATAAAATCCCTATCTAGTGCCTACTCATCCAATATCCCCAGACTAGTTTCTGGCATGCGGCCATCATCAGTGAGGAGCCTTGGGTCTGAGAGCACTGCACCAAGGCTCCTCAGTGATGATGGCCACATGCCAGAAACTAGTCTGGGAATATTGGATGAGTAGGCACTAGATAGGGATTTTATGCACACACCTTCTGGCATCCATTGATTACTCTGTTTAGAACAGGATGGCACTACTGTATGGAGAGTTTTGTCTTTGTTTACAACAATTGTGCTAGTATAGAGATGGTGATCATGTGATGTTTAGTGGTTTAACAAAAAAATTAATATTCATTCCTTAGAAATATCTATTATTTGTGCCAGATTTCAACAACTATTACAAACTAAAATTGTAATTTGAACTTTCAGGATAATTAAGTAGTAAAACAATTTTCTTAAATACTGTATCATGCATAAAAATATTTTTTTTTTTTTTTTGGATTCACTTTAAAAAAAAATCATGATAAATTTTCTGATAATGATTTTATTATTAATGACTTGATTAAAAGGAAACATGACATTTTTTACCTTGGCTATATAATAAATTATATATAGAGTATCACAATTAATATAAAGATTTAAAATGATATCACAATGCTATTATTAAATCTATCAATATCATATTATATAATAGCTATCGTATTCTTAAACAAATGGAATAAATATTTTGATTATCATTGATATGTTGAGTTATAATCATATACTAATTTTACCCATTGATGTGGATTTGGACAAATATGAATTTGAAACAGCTCTTTGTAATCCTAAACATGTAAAGATTGCAAAATTTGGGAAGCTTAAAATATAGTGATGATATGTTAACTTAAAAATATTGCACTTTTTAAAGGAATTTATATAATTTATGAAGGAAAAATTAAAAAAATAACAAATATAAGTATATATGAAAGTAAAGAATCTTTGACAATGACCATATAATACAACCAAAATATTGGAAGAAAAGTGGTTCATAAAAAAGAAAAAACTGAAATTTGAACATAAAGAGCATGTTAAATAGTTTATTTGTTTTTGTTTTTTTTTTAATTTTTAATGGAACATATTTGGAAAGAAAATTATTAAACACTTACGGATTTTATTAAATAACCAGATTTATCTGGCCTTTTGAAAGGCCATCATTTTTCTATGTGAATTTGACAGCATTACTTCCTTCACATTAAATTCTTGGTGATAAAAATGACATATTATTAAATATATTTGTAATTTTTTTTTTTTATAATTGGTTGCTTTAACAAATTTTTTAAGATTTAATGAAAATTAAACAAATGAAATGATTCTAATATTATATAAATAAATATTAGAAATTCACAATTTAAAGATTGAAACAAAAAATGTATGGAACATACCTGGCAAGGTATTAATATATATGTCTTCCTTAATAGTTTTGTGTACCCAGCCAAAGGTCATGCCCACAAAACTATTAATAAAGATAAATTTAAAATTTTAAATATACCTGTTATATTTGCTATATGAATTTGATAGCATTAGGGACATCATTTTCATAATAGTTAATTGGTTACTTTAGCAAATTTTTTTAAAGATTTAATGTAAATTAAACAAAATATTTTATTAGTATATAAATATATATGGAAAATTTCACTGGTCTGAAAGACCATTGTTATTTGTTCTATTTGATATGTGAATTTGCCATACAAAAATTATAGTTTATTAATGGCAGAATTATTTTCTTCACACAATGTAATATTTGTTTTAATTGGCTGTAAATTTGATATATGATAGCTTTGTAAACAAACATTCACATGGATCATATGACAGTCTTGTGGACAAACATACATTCACCAATCAGACAACAGAAAAAATTCAGATTTTATATATAAGATAATTCTATTGTTCCAATTTTTAAATTGCAAAAAATAAAAACTATTGAAATAATTATCATGGAATATAATTATCATCCACTATAGCAATGGTACTTTTAAAAATATTGAATAGATTGCTTGGAGTCATAAATGATTTGTTATCAAATACTGAGTGGATTTTACAGAATGAATAAGCACTGTAGTGAAGAATTTTATTGATAGACAAATACAAAAAAAAATGCCAGAAACAGAAGCGTGCTATATATTATTTTTATTCATTTGATGAAGAAGATAAGCTTTTTAGAATTGTGAATGCTTTATATTTTTCAAACACATATAAAAATAGTACGTTTGGGGTAGATATTAAGCAAAATGGATCTAAGTTGATATTTAGTATTTTATTTAGATATATTTTAGTAGATTAATTTTATGTAATAAATTGAAAACTAATTTTAAGCATTCTTGTAGTGTATATATTATTTTTTAATATTTTATTTAGTGAAATATAAATAATGAACTTATTATCTTTGCTTATTAGATCCTTTATCTGTTTGTAATTTACATCGCATAGATTTGGGAGATTAATTAATCTTTATATACTATTATTAAATTATAAAAGAATAATTATTTTGTTTTTAAAATTTTGGGTAATATATTTATGCATGGAATGATTGGCTAAAAAGATCTTTTGATTTTATTACAAAGTTGCAGATTTTCATTATAATTTATGATAGAAGTCACTTTGGAATTATAATGCTTAGTTCACATTTGTTTATTAGCAATTGCATTTTGGTTAATATAATAAGTGTGAAAAGTTTTCTCAGATATATGTTTCAAAAAGTGATTTGTTTTGTTTGTCATTATACTGTAAAAATAGATCCATGGTCTTTAATAACACAATATCTCACTACTTTTGTATTAAACAATTAAATCATAGAAATTTAATATAGTCTTTATAGATGATTCTGTCTAGTATAATTTTATATAAGTATCTAGTAATAACACTTTTGAAAAGAGAAAGTTTCATGATGTATTTGAACATAGTTTTCATGGGGAAGGTAGACTCCATTTTATTGTAGAGTTTATCTCAGAGACATTATAAAAATGTTGATGATTTTTTATTGGCAAAATATGAAGAACAAAGTACATTAAAGAACTACAATTGGATACAGTGTTGAAATATTTCAGTTAGGATATATTTCTGCAGAAGCATAAGACAGGATTGCAAAATATCAAATGAACAGAATAATATACCAGGGTATTCTATATGCGAGTGTGTTTGTGTTCCTTATATTGGTTTGCATAGATATTGCAAAATTCATTTTTTGCATATTATTATAATTGTTGTTGTTATTATTATTATTATTATTATTATTATTATTTTGTTTTGTGTTTTTATCCCCCCCCCCTCGAGACTGAATGGCCATATATCTTTGCAAATAGCTACTGTTCACGCATTTTATTAAATGCAGTAATATTTTAAATTTTACTGGAAATTACATCTTGAATTTTATGTTAAATATTAAATAAACATTAATTTCAATAAAATGTAACTGACGTTTATGAAGATTGTTTTTATATTAATGTAAAAACTACTAGTATTGTTCTGAAAAAATCTCATTTTGCATGCATATTCGCTATTAGCAATTTCTATTTTTCACATTCTTTTTTATTTATTAGAATAAATATTTATTCAGTTTTCTGAAGAACATTACAATTTTAAACTATTATATATCATTTCAGATGATAAATTATAAACATTAAATTATCCATAATTGAAATATTTAGGTAGGTATGCTTGTTTATCTGTGAATGAGACAACTATAAATTTATAATCCTTTAAGCTAATTTCAAAAAGAAACAGATTTTCACAAGTTTTTTGTTATATTTATTTGTATAATAAACTATATAATATAGTGTAAAGAATCGTCTCTATGCTTGGTTACAAAATAATGTGTCAACGAAAAAAAATGTAAATTGTAAAACGGTCTAAAATAAATAGTGTACACTGTTTTAAAATTAAATAGTTCTAATCAAAATAAATGCAAAAAAAAATTCTTTTATGTAAATAAAAAATGTTATATATCTAATTATCTTTTTACATGGCAGATTAATTCCTGAAATTATGCATACAACAAATTTGTGTTAAAAATTACATTATATATATATGGAAAGTGAGGAGATGAATCCAGATTCCTAAGAAATCAATGAAAATAATTAAATAAACCATACGAAAAGTTTTGTTAGAATGTTATATTTTTTGAGTGCTATCAAATTTTATTTCATACCCATAAATGTAAATAAAAAATGAGTTATAAGAATATAAATTTCATTTGAAAAATAAAAAAGTTTGAAAGTGATAACACGATGAAACACTCATTAGTTTCTCTACACAAGCCATAGAAAACTTTAAAGTTCAAAGTATATAGTCACTTCCACATTATAAGTAAAAAAATTGAAATAAGGATTATTGGAATTTATTACATTTTATTTAACTTATTAATTTTTTTTTATAATTTAACAACTAACACATGCAAAAAGAGGGATTGTAGGTCCTCAGATCTGTAAATTTATCAGAAATGGAGGTGACATCTTGCTTGTCTATAGAACAGAAAAGTACCCAAAATTTTATTCTCCCTTACTATCTAACAATAAACACATACATTTGCACATGATTGGAATACCATTTCTATCACTAAAACTTGCAATTTATAACTTATCTATTGATTTTTGGCAAATTAATTAATATAAATTTGAGGATCCTGTGAAAATCTGAGTTTGAATCCCGCATACATTACATATATATATGCAGGTTTAAGCCTGTATATGGTATTAATTTACAAATTAATAAATTAAATTTAAACAAATTAAAATTTTTTAACATGAATACCAACAAGGACTTTTTTTAAAAAACCAAATGTCAAAATGCAAACAAAATGATTTAAAAAAAAAAACAAATGTCAAAATGCAAACAAAGCACCAATAGTAAAAAGATGCTCCCCTTTCAACACAAAATGACAAAAACGTTGTACTGCAGACAAATAAATTTCTCCATTTGCAGGAATATTGCCAAAAAAGGGATTTTTGTTTTTAAAATGATGAGAAATAAAGAGATGAAACTTTTTGCAAAAAATTAGATGATAATAACAGCCATAAATAATTTTTTTTTAGTTTTGAGATGCTATTGTGATGAACTCAATTTCAGAAACAAATCTGTAAATAAGCATTGAATTAAAAACATTTACAATCTTCTAAAAAGGAAAATAAATTATTTTATATTACTTACATAATTTTATTTGAATTTAAAAAAAAGTTTAACAACATTTTATCACAATCTAAGAATTACTTTGAGAATGGAAGATGATTTTTAAAAATCTTTCCAGACAATAACATTCATTTCTTCATTCCAATCATGAATATATCACAGCAGCTCTATTCCTGAAGTACCATTGTTTTTTTTACTAATTATGTTTTTTTAAAATAACTTGTGTAGAAATAAAAAAATTAGGTGTATTTCTATTTTTTTTTTATAGAAAAAATGCTAAGAGCCAGGCTTATGCTCTCTAATATCACGAGCTTTCTTTAGTATCGTTTAAAGACACTTAATAATAGATGTGCCATTAGTATTTTGTATATTGTGTTTAAAATAGATTTAAATACCCAATTTTTATCCATTAATAATAAATATTTGAAAACCAGGCACTTTTCACAAACCTGGAGCTTAATTGTAAAAATAGGGGATTTGAACTCAGACTTTCAACCATCCACACTATCTCATACAACGGATACACATGACTGCACACATGTAGAAAAGAAATAATCATGTGTGTGGCCATGAGTATCAGTTGTATGAGATAGTGTGGATGGTTGAAGGGTGCTTGAAAGTCTGAGTTCAAATCCCCTATATTTACCATTAATAATAAGTGTAGAGTTTGTTTTATATAATTATTGTTTATCATTTAAATGTTTTTATGTCAAATATTTAAAATATTTTTGTAATGTAATTTATAATGACTATAAATAAAGATTTTGTTGAGTTAAAAGATTTGTTTTAATTCATTTCATCTTTGTATTCTTTCACCTCTGAGTGAATATGATCTTTTGCACTTCTTTTTTAAAAAGAATTGAATTGGATAAGTGGTTTGTTTGACATTTCTTTTGTTTGAACTTGAATCTGAAAACTATATATTATAATTTAAATACGTGTCAGAAACATTACATAAATAATGACTTATTTATTTATAAAAGAATTAAAAATTTTTAAATTCATTTACAAATAAATGATTAATTATATAATTATTATTTATGAAATACATGAGTGGGAGAACAATCAGATGCTACTATTATCATTGAAAGATTTAAAAAACTGAAGTGAAGTTGGGCTGGAGATATTGCTAAAAGAGATAATAGATGGACAGTTGAGATCTTAAATTGGATTTCAAAAGATTGTAAAAGACTTATAAAGAGACCACATATCAGGTAGATAGATGAAATAAGGAAGTGTGCTGGATGATATGGAGAAGAAAGGTTAGAAATCAATGAAGAAGGATTAAACTTGGAGAGACCTTCATCCTGCAGTGGATTGATAACGATTGAAAATGATGATGATGATTTACAAAGGACATTTTTATGATTGGGTTATAATTAGTTTAAAACAGTTTTTATGACTTTATTAAATATTTTGATTGCTTTAGCAATGCCATTAAGAAATGCTTAACCATAAAACTTTCATATTTCAATTTGTGTTTTGGCGATAATTATGCTTAAGCACTTAGAAGATATTGGTAATTTATACTCTTTTGGGATTTTTATTAATAGGTTTTTAATTCATTACTTTATTTTTTCTTTTAAAAAGAGATAATTGTCTTGCATTGGTGGTCGAGAGGTCAGCGCGACTGCCTTACAAGCTGTTGCCTGGGTTGCGGGTTCGCGTCCTGGCCGATGCTATGACACTTGAAAAAAAAAGAGATAATTGTTCACACTTGTTTAATGTTCATTTATTCAAAACATTATTGACTTTTATGTCCTTTTTAAAACAAAAATATTTGTATAACTTCAAAATGAAGATGCACTTTGTCCTTAAATATTTTCTGCGTTTATTTATTTGAATAAAACAAATTTTGAAAAATGAAAATTATTATTTTTAATATAAAAAGCAATAATATTTAAAAGTGTTTTGTGCAGCCAACCCAATGCAATTTTTGTAAATATTCCAAATCCAGTTAAACAACAGTATTCCTCAAAGCTATAAATACATATCACACACAACTACAATTTAATATAAGCTACAAAAATGGTCTTTTCATATATATTTATACAAAAAATTAATTAATTTAATTAAAATGTAATTTTATATTAATTTTATTGTTTATGTTATTTTTATATACCTAAAACCTTAACCTTCATTATGTTTAATTTTAAATTTAACCCATTATTAAAGCCTCACATATAACCTACATCATTATATATTTATATATATAAATTTTAAAATATGATAATGGTGGATAATAAAAATATAAATATTAATTAAACAGAAGAACTTTTTATTACATTGTAATCATTATCAACCAAAGTATTGTAAACACCCCCCCCGAGACATCACGTGTTTCTTCAAGAAGTGTGTATATCAATATTAGCATGTTATCTATTTATTATACAATCTTCAAATTGGCTTATAAAAATTGCCTCTTTGTGATGTCTTTCTTCATTTAATATTCTTATAAGATTTGGACTAAAGGTAAGTATAAAGTTACAAGATTTTTCATATATTTATATACTTATCATTACATTATTTAAAGTATACTGTATTGAAAAAAACATGTTTATTGGTTTGCACATATTTATAATTTTTTTTTAATTATTGACAGTTTTAATGATTTTTTTACTTTCAAATTAAGATGTTTGTAGACTTTAATATTCCAAATTTTAGATGCTACTTCAGATTCTTTAATATTTCTAGAAGAAAAGCAGATATTTTTAGTTCTATATACAACTTAGACTATAATCATGCATTTGCTTCTCCTCTTACAATAGTCTTAATTTTTTTAACCAATTTTTTTTTAATGTTTTGTATCTCTAATCTTCTAAGCTATTAAAACCAATGTTGGATTAAGGCCCTTCACTCCCTTTTCTAATATAATTATTATTATAACACTTAGAATTTTAAATTTATGTTAGCATTGCTATCAAACTCTCAAATATCACTTATTAAAATATGAATAGTGAAAAGCCACTTGACATTACTTTTTAACCTATTAAGTTTTCTAATTTCCTGAAATGATTTTTTAGAATACAAACATTTTTGTATCATAAATGATAAATGTTTCTATGAAATTGTTTTTTTTTTCTCAAACAACATTATCAAGATCCAATTAAAACATAATATTTATTAAATAATTCCATTGTGCAAAGCACAGAATAATTGTTGTCATTAAGCAAAAAATAACTCCTAATAAATTTTATATGCTTTTATATTAACTTGTAATGTCTGTGTTTCTGTTAGTATGTCCACATTCTTGTCTGATCTCTATCAGAATGTCCACATTTTAGAATTTTTAATAATGAAAAACAATACATTTCCATTTAGAACATGAACTCACATCTTTATGTTTCCCAGAAAAAAATCCATAGCAACTGAGCCAATAAGAACTATTATGTTTATAGAATAATATTTTGATAATATTGATTTAATTTATACTTAATTAATTAAAAATAAATATTTCCTATTAAAATTTGAATTATTCTTTTGAAATAATTAATATTACATAAATATTTTATGGAAAAAATGTGTGAAAAAATATTAGAGAATTATATGTTTTCATTTCCAAAATCAACTAGAAAAGAACTATCAATATTGTTGACAGCAGACACTCTCTTGTGGAGAGAACAAAAAACCTAATAAAAAAGGGTCTGACAAAGAAAATTATTTTACTTAAATTGATATTATATGTTTTATTTATTACTAAAGTGTAAAAAAAAAGAATATAAGAAATATTTTTTAAATAATAACTTTATGTAAATAGTTAACTAAAAAGTACAAAATAACAAAATTATCCCCTCTCAGTTAATCTGCCATTCTTGGAAAATATCAGAGTTCTTAAGAATCTAGACTTGTTATAAATCAATTGGAAATTTCAGGAATATTTTTGTTTTATAAAAGCATTTGAGGCCTTTTTCATTTTTATGATTCATTTGAGCCTCAAATGTTTTTATGAAACAACAATATTCCTGCAATTTCCAGTTGTTCTATAACAAGTCTAGATTCTTAAGATCTCTAATATTTTTCAAGAATGGAAAACTAACTAAGAGGGGATTACTTTGTTATTTCATACATTTTAATCATCTATTTATATAAAAGCATTATTTAAAGAAAATCTTTTTTTAGATCTTATTTTTTCTAGAAGAATTTGTTAACTCATATACCTAACTAAAAATAAAAATTCAAAAATATCTCTCCGTATTACTTGTTAATTTATATTTAAATTTTTATCCCTTTTTATTTCTAGTGTTTGAACATTTACCATTTTTTTTAATTTTTGACAAAAGTATAAAAAAATTTAGATGATTGTCTTTCAAATATCTTTTTACAGAGAAACATTAAAGGAAAAGATGATAATCATCAGGTTAATTAAATTTTGGGAGTAGTATAGTTTATAGCATTTCTTATATATTTAACCAGAGATAGATACTTGGTTTGCTTGATGATATTTCATCAGAAAAGTATCTGGAAAACAGGTCTGAAAAATTTTAACTATTTACAATAATTACAGTTTACTTGTATTTAATCTCAAGGTCCTGCCTTTGTACATGAATGTTTTGGTGAATGAGATTTTGAACTACTGTATATATAAATTTTCTTTGATATTTATTTACATGAACTATTATTATTTTAGAAGATAAAGAATTATGATTATATAAAATAAACAACAAAATGCATAAATTTATATGGATATAGACAGAGTTAAATTAAGATAACTCCTAATTTTATCAAAATATATAGATGGAAAAAATATTAGGAAATATAAGTATTAATAGATCAAATCAGAATTTATTAGAAAAATAAATAAAGTGATGTAACTTAATCTGGATATTTTTAATAAAGAACTTTCATTTTGAATTTAATATCTACAATCATATATATAAATATTAATTAGTGCACTTATTTTGATAATATTTAATCTTAAGAAATATAAACGTTTCCTAAGCTTTTTAATTATAATGGAATGATCTCTATTGGCACATATCATTTTGCAAACATAAGATCAACTTATTGTATTTTCTTTTCTAGTTCTTATAAAAATAGTAAATTTGATAAGGATATTTAACAACAGAAACTTTCATGTGTACTCAGATATCAATAAAACCTCATTCAATATGGAAAATATTAACCATCCAGTGTTTATTGCCACACATGTTATTATCTTGTGAGTAAATATCTAAATATTGAATATGTACATATTAAGTAATACAGCACTTCTAATAATTACTAAACATCACATGATCACCATTTCCTATGCTTGCTTGTAACTGTTATTAAAATAGACAAAACTCTCCATACAGTAGTGCCACTCACTGCAAGCCAGAGCAATGGATGTCCAAAGGCTTGTGCATAAAATTCGTATCTAGTGCTTATTCATCCAATATCCCCAGATTAGTTTCTAGCTTGTGGCTTTTGTCAGCAAAGAGCCTTGAATCTGAGAGCATTGCACATAGATCTTCTAATAATCTGTAATCATGGAAATAATAAACTTTTTTTGTGGTATTTTGTCTTACTACAAATCTTATAATTTCCTTACACATTTAAAACACATGAATAAATAAATTTAAAATAAATAAATGTAAGCCAAGATGCATTTGAAGATGAAGCATTCATATTTTCTTGACTCAGATCATTCATTTGCAATATTTTGATTATCATACATAGTTCAATATTTATCTGTAGGGTCAACATAGGTATATAAGATTTCTTCAATGATATAAGATAAATTTAAACCTTGTTTATAAAAATTATTGTTTATAAAAGTCAAAAAGAAAGGACATTAATACTATATATATATATATTTGCATACTCTTATGATGGTACAGCTTATATAGATTGGTTCACCTCTATTAGAATATGATGGGTTGATTCTTATAGTTTCACCAAATAAACTAGTAATTGTAACTTTATTTAAAACAGAAATGAAATATTATTATCATTAGTTATATTTAGTTTTATCTAGTAATAATATTCATTTTATTATTGTGGTTACTTTTTTTTTTATATCAATTTTGAACTTGCTAAAAATACGAGCTTCTGACTAGAAAATAAAAAGTTTTTGAATGAATTACAACTGAAAAAAATGGGTGTCGTTTTAAAAAATGATTAAATATGTTATAATATGTTAACTAATCATGAAGATTATATTATTTATGAAAATATAAGGTAATGATATATGAGTAATTGAATGAAAAAAAACTTTTTCTTTTCAAAAGCATGATCGTGATTTTTATTACTAATTAATTAATATCCACTTTTTTCTTAATATTCTTAAACAATATATATTAATTCATATAGTACTTCTAATAACATGTCTTCATAAGAATAATATTTTTTTCTCATACTGAATATGTACATACACTTTCTTCTATTGACATATTTGCAATGTGAATATAAAATAAATCCTTTTAATTTTTTTCTTCTAGTTTTTAAAATGTCAGACAAGTGATATTAATTAAGATGATCTTTCAAATTCACTCTTTCTCTTACATACATACCTATCCTCATGCATGCACACGTATATATATATATGGAAATACACTGGAATAAACTCTATTCAATATACCAATATAAAAATATCAATAATAGCTACAGCCATCTTACTGCAGTATACACCATGCTGTTAAACGCTGTTCAGAATGGCATACCCTGCTTTAAGGTGACTTTAGCTATTATTGATTTTTTCATGTTAGTACATTGAATATTAATATTTAAACATCATTAAACTGTTGCACATGCGCTTTGGATTTTAAATATAAAATGAATGAATATTAACACTTCAACCACATGATAAAGTCTTTGGAAAAGTCATGTGGTTGAAGTGTTAGTATTCATTCATTTTATATTTAAAATCCAAAGCGCATGTGCAACAGTTTAATGCTGTTTAAATATTATTGTTTATAAAAAAACATCGAGCTATATAAAATAATTGACTTATATTGAATATTGTAATGTACTGTTTATTCCAGAATATTTTGATTGTTATATTTATTTTATTTGATTTTACATATATATACAAAAATACTTCTGGTGCATATCGCTATCGGAAAGAAATACCAAATCATCTCAAAGTTAAATTTTTTTTAGCTGTTTTGAGAAGCAGTCTATAAACATTTATTTCACTAAGAACATAATTGAAAATTTCTTAATATTTAAGATGGTTTGATATATATGTAATCATTTCATAAAGACTTTTTATTCAAAATTGGAAGGCCTACAGCACTCAAGTACTAACTGAACCTAACGTTGCTTAACTGCGAAAGTTTGTATTTATTATTGAATCATAATATCCACTTCTTTTTTGGTGATCTTTATTTAAAATATCAGGAAAAAAATAGTGAAAGAAAAAAGTGCAAGTGATTATTATAATTACTGTAATGAGAGGAAATAAGAGTGACAAAATACACTAAATTTTCTTTTGATCAAAAAGAATGGAAATATGTAAAGAAACGTAGGGTAAAATTAAAAATAAATTAGTTGTAAAATAATCATATGTTGATTTTTCAAATGTGACAGAATGAGAATTGAATATCTTATATTTGTTCAATTATTTAACTCAACATATTATAAATTTCCTATAAATAAATGGTGTCTAATGCTAGTGTAAACTGTCAATATCTCGTATAATCTCCAGGTCTTCACAATTAATGTTTTAAGGCAGCTGCCTCTTAATAGGTTATTCAATGTAAACAGATAGAACAGATATATTTCATTCATTCATTAAGAAAAATAAATTCAATAATAATATATGACATTACAATTATTTGGCTATGAAATTATCTGATGATGATCAAACACAGTACTTAATTCTATTTAGACTTTCTCATCAAAATGTTTATCCAGAGTAATGGTTTTTATATTGCTCATAATATAGGCTATAATAGTAGTGTGTAATTTTGAGAGCTATCTTTCAGATCTTAATTTGAACTTTCACAATTTACATTGGTTTTCACATTGTAGCTCCTGGTTCTAGTTTATAGAAATACTGAGAATGATATCACACTCACTAACCATTTTTATTTAACTAAATATGTAAAATAATACTTTATATAAAAGGGAAATCTGTAGCTCAGTAACATGAGCCATCCTGAAAATTCAAGTTAACAATTTTAGTGTTTAATAACTATTGAAACTTAACATGGATAATATATATTTCTAGGAAGTAAACAGCAATTTGCACTTTTTTTTAAAATTTGAAATATGCTTTAATTGCTTATGTAATATAAACTTTTCTTGTATTTTGAATCTTCTCTTGTAGTAGCATTTATCATAAATAAAAAAAAAGCTTGTTTGGAGCTATTAGCACGCTCTTAATTTTACATATTTGTAAGTGCAAGCTATATATAAGTCATGTGACATCTGACTTGTTATTATTACTATTATTATTTTGCTGTTGTGGCTTTAGCTAAATTAAAGGGTTAAGCCTACTAATATATGGAGTATCTGAATTAAGTTCAGGCCCATATGATTTTTTCAGTTGGACAGCTGACTTTAAAGACATGTAGATGTCTAAAAGTTTCAGATCTTCTTCTAACAATTAACTTTCAGATAAATGCTTTGCTTGAGTTGGTTTTTTAAATGTAATGTCCCAACTCCTCACTGAAGAGACCCATAGGTCGAAACCGGTCTGGGGATGGGGACAATCCAAGATGAAAATGATTTGAATGCCTTCTCTTGTAGTAGCATTTATCATAAATAAAAAAAGCTTGTTTAGAGCTATTAGCATGCTCTTAATTTTACATATTTGTAAGTGCAAGCTATATATAAGTCATGTGACATCTGACTTGTTATTATTACTATAAGTCATAATATAAATTATTAAATGCTATTATTTTGAAATTGATGCATTCATGATCTATTACAGCAGTTTTTCTGCCTTAAAAAGTGTTTGTGATAGATAACATTTTGGTATGCAAAAGTTAGGTAGCTGCAGATCATTTGAGTTTACATTTTCTATAACTTTTAGCCAATGCCTATTATTTATACCAACAAGTGCTTTAAAATGTCTAAAAATAATATTTTAATATTAATGGATATACTATCCAGGAATTAATAAATGTTTTATTCTCTGAAACATTAAAAATATAAACTACTAAAATGAATACAAGTACCATTGTGCAAGCCATGTTTTAATAACACTTAAATCTTTCATTGATATATTAAAGAGATCTAAATGAGATATTTATTTATATAGTGCTATGTTTATAAATTGTAATAAACTAAAGATTAGACTTTCAAGCTAACATACATGTGCTTTTTACGAATGTTAATAATAATAAATGAATACTTTCATTTCCAACACAAGATAAAGCATTTGGGTTGAATGAATAAGTGGATTCATTTATTCATTTGCAAAGACTTTATCTTGTGTTGCAAATGAAAGTATTCATTTATTATTATTAACATTCATAAAAAGCACATGTACGTTAGCTTGAAAGTTAATCTTTAGTTCATTACAATTTATAAACATAGTGCTATATAAATAAATGCCTCATTTACATATGTTTAGTTTCATTTAAGAGTAACGATTCGTAAATTCTAGATAATTTCCTTGACATCATTCATTCAGACATAGTAAACAGTAATTTAAAGTGATTGATTTATTCTCATGCTTTCATATCCAGTACTTAAGATTTGCCCATATATAAGCATTTGGGTTGAATGAATAAGTGAATTCATTTATTCGTTTGCAAAGACTTTATCTTGTGTTGGAAATGAAAATATTCATTTATTATTATTAACATTCGTAAAAAGCGCATGTACGTTAGCTTGAAAGGCTAATCTTTAGTTTAAAGAGATCTAAATAAATGTAGATAATACTAAATTAAACATTATATTATCACATAGATAGTATACTTTACCTTATTGATCTGCCTTTTCAAAAAAAAAACTTTTATTCACATATTTGATCTTTTAAACTTCCTTCCTTCCTTTGGAAAATAAGCTTCACTAAGAGAAACTATATTCAACTTAAATCTGTATCATTTTTTAATATTACTAATGCTGTTCTCTTTGCAGATTCTGAAAAGTTTATATCAAGTCATATTTATATATTACATTTATTAATATTTAAAAAGAAAGTAGATTTATAATGCTTATTTTTAGTATTGGCATAAATTTCTGATTGGCCTGAAGAGTTTATATCAAGCAATGCTTATCTATTCTATTTATTAATATTTAAAAACAAATGAGATTTATAATTCTTATTTTTAGTATTGCCATAGTTCTTTACTTTACCATTACTACTAATAATACCATTATTTCAATTACTTTAATAAGTATTTTGCTAAGGTTTTCAATCTAGTTAGTTTGTGCAAAATAGATATTTGAAACCCACATTTCTAAGTCCTTTGCATTTCCATGATAAATAGGGGGATTTCTAAATAGATCTGCCTAAACATAAATTTTTATCAAGCTGACATTTTTGCTCTAAATACAATTCCCACCTGACAAATTACTAATTGTATTGTCTCAGAAAAAAAATCACAATTTTCTAAACCAGTTTCTATCATTGATTTGTCAATTCTTGTGAGCAGGAAAAAAATGAAAGAGGGAATTAGAGATAAATTGCTGCATATGTAATTAAAAGTTGAAAATGTGATTAAACAAACTACAATCCTCTTGTCACAATTAATGAAATGGAATGATTCACTTGCACAAGAAACTTATGACACCAGGCTCTGCATTAACTGAAGTGAAAGGAGGAAGTGAAAAGTGACTGTTTATATTGGAAAAAGTATTTAGCTTTTGACAACAAACTTTTTATTCTTTTTTTTACTATTTAACAATTGAATAACAGCCCAATTCAGAAGTGTAGTTGTCAAGAGTAATTGTTAAACAAAAGATAATCAGCTTTCAACATGCACTGTTTAATCATGATATTAACTAACTGATGTTATGTGAGATTGTTCTGCAAACTCACTACAACTTCAATGAGCTGATAAACTTTTGATTAAGTATTTAACAATTGGTAAGATAGAGCTTGAACCTTTCACTGTTATTCAATGCTGGAGAGATCTTTACCCTCAATAGCCTATTTAAATATTATCCGACTTTTATTATTACAAATAAAGATGAAATGAATTATAAAAAATAATATATATATTATAATAAATTCTTTTATTTACTATGAAATAAAATGCCAAAACATAATTGTTTTCCTCAATCACAATTGCCGTTTTAAAATTTAATTTGAAATAAAGTGTGGAATCAAGATGTGACTGAATTAATTAATTTCTGGACACTTCATGCTTTTATTTCAAGTTGGGATTAAAAAAGAATTTATTTTTTGGCTTTTCAATGTGCTATTTATTATAAAATATTTTTGTAAATATATATTTAATTTTTTAGTATTCAGATGTTTTTGATACTTTTTTTTTTAATGAATAATAAAAATGTTATCACAGTATATGTTGCATTTTAAATGAAATATGTTATGCATTAGAAACTGATTCCAATATTATTTTGTTTATAAAAGAAGCATTTAAAAAAAATTATAATCAAGAAAAATAAAATTTCATCCATTTTAAAAATATTTAAAAATATATAACCATATCACATGGATTATTGAAAACAATGAATCAACATAAACATGTTTGAAATTGAGTTTGCCAACACCTCTATATTAATTAAATCAGAAATCCATTCTAAAATATTTCATAGTCATTTTGTATTCCCATCAATTTAAAATTACTAAATGTATCCTTAATAAGCACAGTTTTTATGTTAAGCTAAATAAAAGCATTTAATAATGCATTTATCTTTTAATATAATAATTGAAATAAATTGAGATACTGCCAAATCTGTCAGTGCTCATTACAATACTTATCCAACAGCCAATCAGATGTCAATGATAGCTGTCCAAATAACTATCAAACCTAAACACACGACAAAGATTTTACGAGAAAAGGGCAGCCAACCTTTTCTCTACTTTTCTTTCTATATATCTAAGCCAGTCACAGGCCTAAATACTTATGACTGACTTAGATATATAGAAAGAAAAGTAGAAAAAAGGGTGGCTGCCCTTTTCTCATAAAATCTTTGTCATGTGTTTAGGTTTGGTAGTTATTTGGACAGCTATCATTGACATCTGATTGGCTGTCGGATAAGTATAGTAACAAGCGCTGAGAGATTTGGCAATATCTCAATTTATTTCAATTTTCAACTATCTGCACAATGTAAATTAAAATATTAATATAATAATTGTAAAATAAAAACTAGAAGAAAAAGTGAATTGTTCTTTCTCATTTACTTATATTGTTATAATTAAGAAATCAAATGTAATTCACACATACACACAAACATATATATAGATATTGTATGTGCATGTGTTTCTTCATGTGTTAATTTGTAATCATATTAATGCACAGAAGTATAATGTTGCTCAGTGAATAATACTTTTAAGGTTTAAATATTAATGAAATGGGAACATTATTACATGTAGTTGAAGATTTTAATTAATTCCACATTTTCATAAATAGTAAATCCATATCCAAAGTAGGATCAATTATTTTTGAGAAAATGGATACAACTGAGGTAAATAAGAAAAGAAAAGTGCTAAAAGTATGTTTTCTTCTTCACTATTCCTGCTTTTTTTTTTTTTGGAAAAGTTTTTACATTGCAATTGTCTATTTAAGCTTGTTTTATTTTTTGCTTTTCAAAGTGTGTATATGTGTATATAAAATGCTTATGTTAATAAGAGTACACACTTATATGTAAATATGTATATATTTTATTGCAATGATTATGAAAGATATATCTTTAAAAAAAGTAAATTTTAGTAAAAATTATTTTTAAAATGAATTTTAAAAAAAATGCTAATTATATTCAAATTTCAAATTACTTTAATTTAAAATAATAATAATTTCTTTCCTCTGGCTTTCCTAATCAGTTCCTATTAATTTTAGATAAGTTCTCATTAACTATTGATTATTTTACACATCTCTTTTATATTAAAATAAATGAGTAAAACAAAAGGGAATTAATATTGAATGATATGTTATTTATTTTAATTTTGATCTAGTTTTACTATATCAATTTAACTCTACATAAATATGCTTTATTTATTTGTGGTATATATATATATGCAATACAAACAAAATATCCATTAATTAAAAAACAGTGTAATAACAATAAAAACAATAAATATAATAGTAATTAAATATAATAAGCAGTTTTTCAATTCACAGAATTACTTTTTATCAATTACCATTAAATTCAAAAAACGTAATGGAAGCAAACATCATCAACTCACATGCAACTAATCCTGAATTTTAACATTAGCAGCTTGTCTATTAATTCTATTTATTTTATTTCTATTTTTTAAAATTGTCTCCTTAATTTTTCTTTTATTATGGTTTCTTTCTTCTTGAAGAATCTTAATACTTTCAATACCAAATTTAAATTTATATTTACATGTCCTTTCATGATTCAAGAAAACTGAAGCAGTCATTAAATCATTATTATTTTTACTTTTCATGTACATGAATAACAATTTATGCTTCTTTAATTTTTTCTCTACAATGCACCTTGATTCACCTATATATAATAACATATATCCACAAAAAATTGATACACTATATTATTTTTTGCTTGACAGGTATGACATTTTTAGAATTATTCATTAATTTATTAATACAAAATGGAACATTAAACATATCATTATATATTATATATATATCCTTAAAAAATTACACTTGAGTATTTGAATTATATAAAATAAATATCCATTTTTTATTATCAATCTTCAATTTTTTTCCATCATTATATCTCTTTTTAAATTGGCATTAAATATTATTAATCTATTTAAACTTATAACCAACTTTACACAATTCCTTGCCAAATATTTCAATATTTTTTTAATTTACCACTTTGGCAATGACATAATTTTTCATTACAAAACAAAAAAGATCTAAAACTTCTCATCTTATGCATAACTGGCACTTTTGACTTATAATTTATATAGCACATTTTTTGCAATGGTTTGATCATTTATACTATTATTTTTTGTAATAAATAAATCCACACACTTAATAATATTGTTCAGTTCTTTTTCAATAGTCCATTTCAAGCCATTCAAATTATTTAACTTCTCTACAAATAAATTTATAGAACTATTATGTCCACAAACAAAAATATCATCCACATACCTTTTGTAATTTTAATATATTTAAAAGTACACGTATCTAAAATTTTACTTTCATATTTAGATAAAACAAAATTGCAAACTTGTGCAACAACTGGAAGAGCCATAGGCATTTTATACAACCCATCTTCAAAATACACAACATTTTTTAAAGAATCAATAACAAATTTTATCACATATTTACACACATTTTTATTATTAATATATGTTTGCTTGTTTTTTAAGAAATCTACTCTATCAATAGAACCAAACATTTCTGTTAAATATAATGAAGCAATAACATCATTCTTATCAATCACTATATTTTTAATTCTATCTACAAAATCAAAATATTAAGTAGTCATATTTTCCCCAAATCCTAAAATCTCTTGTAACAGCCTTCCAATATATTTAGAAATCTTATATATAAATGAACCACCAAAATCAATCATATAATTCACAAAGATTTCCTTCTTTATGCAATTTTATATGTGTAAAAATACAAGGATAAATAAATTATAAAGGATATATATTATAGTACACATTATTACTTATAGCTTTATTCCTAGCTTTTTATAAACTATTGTTAATAAATTTTCTGTGACCATCCATATTATATTCTTCAATCAAAAAGAAAACAAATTTATCTATTTGCACTTTAATTTTATCAATATACTGACATTTCATCATCAAACACATCTGCAGCTCTTTATCTTCTTTCAAACAAATTCTATAGCCAGTTCTCGTGAATTTTCATATGGAATCACATTAAATTTATGTATATTAATTTTTTTGATAATTTCATCAGCAATATGACTATTATCAGGACTTATTTCAAATAAATTTTGAACAGCTGCAATTAATTCCAAATTATAATCATCCCAAATACCAGGTGACATATTTGACTTAAAATGTATTTCTGAATCAAATGTATTTTCAAATTTCTCATATAGTTTAAGTTCAAATAATTTCAATCCATTTTTACAAACAATTTTATATTTATCCCAAACACACCATTTATTTAAAACTGTTAAATGTTCAATTGCTTTCAAATATCTCCGAATATTAAAATGTTCTTTTTTACATTTCTTAACTACATCATTTAAAATTATTGATTTTAACTTATCCTTACATTTTCGCACTAAATTTATACAAATGTTCAATTTTACATTGCAACACTTCAGGAATAGATGATAAATTTTACAATCCTTGAGAAAACAAAGTTTGTATTTAAACTTAAGTTTTTTACATTGCTTCTGTCAATCCTTAACACTCCATTGTTTCTTAATGTCATTTAAATACATTACATAAAAAGAAATGTGATACAAATAAAATGTCAATTAATTAAAAAATATTGTACCAAAAAAAATAGTAAATGTAATGGTATTAACTATTATATACAATCTTTCAATCTGCAGAAGTACTTTAGATTAACTACTTACCCCTCTTCAACTGCCATTAAATTCAAAAAATATAACTGAAGCAATCACCATCAACTTAAATCCCAGGAATCCTAAATTTTAACATTAGTAGCTTATCTATTAATTATATTAATTTTATTTCTATTTATGAAAATTGCCTCCTTAATTTTTTTTTATTCTCTCTTTGTGAAAAATCTTACCACTTTCAAGATTAAACTTAAATTTATGTGTCCTTTCATGATCCAAGAAAACTAAAACTGTCATTAAATCATTATCATTTTCCTTTTCCCACACTTGCATAACAACTCATGCTCTTTTAATCTTTTTTTAATACTGCACCATGATTCACCTATATATGATAACATAAATCCACAAAAAATTTGATTCACAATATTATTTTTTGTGTGACAGTTATGACACTTCTAGGATTATTCACTAACATAATAACATTACATGATCATCATCTCTTATACTAGAGATAAAAGATGGCTGCTGGAGGGTTGCATTAGATCCTAAGATCTAGGTGCAGTGCTCTCAGATCCAAGGCTCCTCACTGATGAAGGCCACAAGCCAGAAACTACTCTGGGGATATTGGATGAGTAGGCACTAGATAGGGATTTTATGCACAAGCCTTCTGGCAACCATTGATTACTCTGGTTGGCACAGGGTGGCACTACTATATGGAGAGTTTTGCCTTATTTAATATTAACATTATTTGTAACTCAAAATGAAACATTAAATACATCATTATATGTATATATCCTTAAATATATATTTCAAATGCTCGTCAAATTTTTTTAATGAATTATATTATATGTGTTCCATTAACTTTTGAATGTTGATGAGGTATTAATTATTTTATTTCAATTATATGTCTTTAGTATAAATTATCTTTGTTTTATTAATTAACTGTAAGTTGTTTATGTCTTTATCAAATTACTGATTTTATATTCAGTCAGATAATTAACTTTTGTAATTAAATGTCAGGATTGTCATAGGGTAAGAAAATAATTTCTGTTCAAATAATTAATCATAGGCATTTTTTACCAATTATTTGTCTTATTTATTGGTGTGCTAGAACAATAACTGTCTTGCAGTATTTATGAGCATACATGCATTATTTTTATATACATAAAGAATTTTATTTCTACTTGTGTGTTATTTAAAATTTTCTCACTCATTAAAATACCATAAAACTATTTTTGCTTAACAATGACATAATTTGTGTGGTATTCATTTTTAGAATGGCTCACTTAAATCCTGACTTGTTTAAGCTTTGGTATAGCTTGCATGGCCTGGTATTCCTGTTTCACTATATTCAATTACTGATCATGCAGAGCCACTGTCAGCAATGCCTTCGGTAAGGTCTTTACTAATAGGCACTTATTTAGGTCACTTACCACCAAACATTCAGCCTTAATTATTATCCTGGGTATAAGCTTCAATGTTTTGTCTCCAATATTTCTTCAGTTTTATCCTTTCTTTTATGCCCAAATGTTTTTGCGATAAATTGGCATGCACTCAAGCTAATTTTTGTAATGTAAGTTTAGAAATCCATTGTAATTATTTAATACTTCAATAAATATAGAATTATTAGAGTAACATTTTGGCACGTGATTATGTTAAGGTATTCACAGCTCTTTAGATAATGCAAACAAGAATAAATTCATTACATTAGTGATTTATATAAAACCATACATAGAAGAAGTTAATTTATGTGTTTATGATTTTACCAATTTATTTTCCATATTTTATTTTATTAATTAAAAAGTGTATTATGTTTAGTAAATTAAGATAGTTTAACCACTCATATTTCACATATATTCTGACCTCCAAATAAATTTTCCAGATGTGATGTGATGTGATGCACTGTGACTTCTCCTTATACGAAGTCAAGAATCTCTCAGTAACAATGCCCAGAGAAACTTGTTAGCCACTATACCTTTCCTTTCCATTTCCCACCCTAAGTTTTTCCATATTCTGCTCCATCCCATTTCCACAACATAAACTTTGTCAACTGCATGGTCTTTATATCTAATTCAACTCCCCCTTATTTTTTCCAAACCCTGCATAAAAATCAATAACCTACTTTCTGTATAATCACTTTCCTTATATTTATTCTTCCACAACTTTATTATTTGTATTTTTTCTGCTTTCAAGTATTTACATTCAATTAAAAAATGCCTAATATTTTCTATGCCTTCCTTATACAACTTGCAGACTAAATCACTCATGTTTTTTTTTTCATTTACATGTATAATCCTCTGACACCAAATGTGAGATGAATGGATGAAATAAGAAAGTGTGCCAGGATGATGTGGAGAAGAGAAGTTAAAGATCAGAGAATATGAATTGAACTTGGAGAGACCTTCAGCTTGCAGTGGATTGATAAGGGCTAATGATGATGATTTGCCATTTTGTAATGCAGTCTTCTAACTCTTTGTACAATGAGCTTAATTGTTTGAAGACACTAACATCTATCCTAATTGCATCTTTGCATTGTATTTATCTTTAGCCCTATTTTCCTGAAAATATGAATTTGTGAACATTTTTTTATAATACCTTGGAATCTGCCTCTTTAATGAGAATCATGGTCAAGATCACCATAAACTATTTTAGAAAAGTTTAACATTCATTCATCCCAAATTCCTAATATTTTTTTTGTAGTGATTCATTAATATCACATCCAGCAAGCTAAAGAACATTTAATTGATTTTATAAATAATTATGCCATAATTTTAATAATATAATGAATAATATAATGTGGTTAAACAATTAATACTATATTGTGCTTCCAAATGTATAATGAAAAAATAATAAGCTGGATTGTTAGTGAATGATAGATTAAAGATTAAAAATAGCTCAATAAAGCGTTTATATGTACATAACTTTAATTAAAAAAACATCTGAACTGATTGTCTTTGTTTACTGAGTAGCCAATTTATAATTAATAAACATTATGGGTGCTTGTTTCATAAATCAGAACAATATATTCAATATATATTGTAAATATTAAGAAAGTCAACAATATTCATATCTATCCATCAAAATCTTTTTTTGTCAATCAATTCTATTATGTGCATGAACTTTAAAGTAACTTCTAATAATAATACATAGTCTTTATGATGATGATGATTATAAAAAGATGCTTTCTATATAGTTCTCAAAAAGAGCCATATAGAATTCACACACATAGATATAGTCCCTTAATATTGTTAGATGCATAAGTTAAAGTAAACAAAAAATTTAAACTGTATGAACAATATATAAGCACAAGGGAATGTAGACAAAATGTCATATTAATTATAGACATATAAAAAACTTCATTAAATATATGACAAATTAATAAATTAAAACTTATTAGCAGATTATATAGATATATAATACTATGCAAATTTTCTCAATAAATAAAGTAATAAATTTTGACATTTTAACATAAATGTAAAATAATTATAGAATGTAGATATATGTGGAACAAAATAGTATAATGACAATATTAGTCTAATTTTTAATTCAATTTTAAAATGACCTGACGTGAACTTGAAATAGATATGCAGAGACAGGCATATGCATAGCAACAATATAAACATAATGCTCAAACTGTTTAAATTTGTCTATGTATATAGGGTTAATAGTGTTTTATTTAATTACTGGCAGATAAATATCTCCATGACTATAAAAACTATACATTTGTTATATAATAATTAATGCATATAACCATCATATCTATAATTTTTATTTATAAAGAATATTCAACTTAATAAACTAGAACTGAAAAATCAAATCTTAACTTTCTAAAATTGATTTAAAACAGGAATTGATTAATCAATCTTTCACTTTATAAATATTAACCTTTTCCTAGAAACAAGTGTGGATCGATGTTCATGGCTTCAAGTCACTCAAAAACTGTCAATTTTTGAGCTACGGCAGTGTTTTTACACTTATTTTAAAGCTTAAAATGTACCATAAGATGCTGCCCTCTCCAGAATTATTTTACAAGTAAAAAATCAATAATATTGATGTAAGAATCTACAACAAAGGCAGAAGGCAGGCTTTCCTAGATGCTGATTGGTTGGTTCACATTTTGGACAATAGAAGAGAATCTTTCAATAATATTAATTTCTCCAACTTCGTTGTTTTGACTTTGAAAATGAAAATTAATGTCTTAGAATGTTTTTTTATTATTTTTCGTACATATTATAAATTATTTTCATAAAATATGCTGAAAATATAATTATTTTAGAAAATAGTAAGATTTTAGCAAAAAATTGTATACTTTTACACGAATGTAAATTGAAAAAGAAACCAGTGCTAACAACAGTTTTGACACCTGTCAACAATTTTCATTGCCCCAAACTCTTTATTTCATTTTCAAACAAAAATAAATAATTTAGAGTATTTTGCTGGCATTTATTTACATATTGTAATGTATTTTGGTAAAATATGTTGAAAATATAATTATTTTAGAAAAATAGTATGATTGTAGTAAAAAATTCTTTACTTTTACACTAATGTATATTGAGAAAGAAATCAATGATGTTCACAGCACTTTCTAATATGTTATGAACTTTCTTTTTAGGTCTTCTGCTGTTGAGTATTTTTATAATTATAAATAAAAATTTATTTTTGAAAAAGCTTTCATTCACTTTTATAATCTGACAAATTATTAATATATTTTTATAAATAAAACTAAAACAAATATAATATTAAAAGATGAAAATATTTTTATGGCTGACTTTGTTAATTGACCAATCAAAAGTTGTAAAACTTTAATTCACTTGGCCAATAAAAAAACTGTTCAGTTAAAAAAAAATTTTCAAGGAAAGAGTTAAAAAAGTAATATGTATAACCCTTTCTTACTATGATTAAATTTCTAAAAAAATAACATTAATCTGGGCTATAGCAAAAAACAATTTTTTTTAATTCTATCATCTATTATTTTAAAAACTATTAACTCTTTAAATTCTGCAGATGAAATAGTTTTAATAAAATAGCTCATGCACATATAGCTCATAATGTGATTCATTTATAATGTTGGGTGACTTTTTTGTGTACTTATATCTATATAAGGGAATAATCATTTCTTAGATATACAATTAGCAGGCAAAAATATTTGCTTTTTTCAGTGTGTCCATATATATATATATATTACACCCTTTATAACTGGTACAGACAGTTTAGGTAGGTTGGATAAGTAGCTATATTTTAAAAAATTAAATTAGGCTATTTTTAGCATATAATTTTGATATTATAGGTAGTAGGGTTCAAACTCAGTAGATAAGAGCCTATAAAGATATATTAGATAGTTTAAACTCATTTTGATGATGAATTAAATAATAAAATGATACAATTAATTGTTCAAAATATAGTATTAATTTTTATTTATTATACGTAAAAGATACTACTGAGATAGAATAGCTTAATTATAGCAATAAATATTTTATATTATAAGTTTAAAGTAATTATTTTGTTTAAAATATTATTTAAATGATAGTTAATTTAATATTAGTTTAATATGTGCTGAAAGTATCACATGGTTAGAAGTGATTGTATGAATATGTTGAGCTTTCAAAAGTTAGGAAAAGAAAACTTTAATTTTAACTTGTTAACAAAAATTTGATATATAATAAAATGTAATAAATATAAAGTCTAAAGATAATATTATAAAAATAATTAAAAATTATTATTATTTTATTTAGATGTAGCATTTTATTTTTAAATCAATTTAAGTTATTAAAATATTAAAAATTGTTTTAACAAGGATATTTTATTTTTTAGATAAAAATATTTAATATTTAAGGAATTAAATATTTTGATAATATTTAATAATTGATGACTCATAGTTTTAAAACTTAATTTTAAAAATGATATTGATATAGTTATGTAAATGAGTAGATTTTTATTATTGACCAATGAAATCATTGGATTAAGACCAGAATAAAAATAGAGGTTGAGGCCAGTCTAGACAGATTTTCACAGATTCTTAGTGATTTACATATTAATTAAACTATTCAAAACAAAACAACACTCTCCATATAGTAGTGCCATCTTGTGCTAACAAGAGCAATCAATGGATGCCAGAAGGCTTGTGCATAAAATCCCTATCTAGTTTTGAATAGTTTAATAACAATTATTGTGCTAGTATGAGATAGTGATCATGTGATGTTTAGTGATTTACATATTCAGATTAAAACAGATTTAGTTTGAAATTTATAACTATATTTTTTTATATTGTGACAGTAGTAATTTCTTTTAAATTATTATTATTTTACATTAAAGTGTTTTGAAAAATATAATTGGAATAACTATTTAAATAATGGTTCATTAAAACACCAAATTTCCCTGTCAGACTATTTTTTTGAAACTTAGCTTAGGACCACAATAATTTTATGGAATGTGATAGTAGTTACTTAAATATTCTGACAATGAACACCAAATGCCAAGGAATATACTACAATAAGACAAGAGAAGAATTATGTAAGAACTTTGTAGTATGCCTGTGTGAGTGATCATTTATTTGCAGTAATTTTATCATATTACAATGAAACTAATTTAGTAAAGTCAATTAACAGGAATCACATATTTATTAAAAATCACTTTCATAGTATTAAATTTGAAAGTTAAGACTGCATCTAAGTTTAAAAACTGAATTTAAAATGTTTTTATTATATGATAGTATGATTGTTTATTATATAATTGATAGTAATAATTTACACTTTAATTTGTTTTTAAAGTCATCTAAATGGACTTACATTTAAGAACAATGTATTTAGAGACAAATTGAAGATGACTTTGAATGTCTTATATGCTTTTAAAACAACATGCTATTGATCAAATCAATAAATAAATTATATACTTTAAAAATAACTTTATTTGGAATAAATGAGCTCTGATATGTCTTTTTAAAAGATTGAAATTAAATCAGATAATATATGCTTTGAATAATATATAGCTGTCATTTACCTGGAAAAAATATTTAATGGAAAGATACATGTTTTTAAAAAATAAAAATTGATAATCTTTTAAAGAAAGAAATATTTATTTTAATTTACTACATGTCTGGTTATATATATATTAAATAAATAATTTACATTATATAATGTTTTTGCTAATGTTTTTGACTGATGGAGATGCAAATATTTATGCTACATTTATTACGTTATATCTGCTATGTACAATGGCTGAAATGAATGAAATCTATGTACATAGGAAAAACAAATATTTTCACATAAAATGGATACTTGAATTATTATTTAATGAAGATATTACATGCCTGGATAAAATTTTCCGAAAGAACTGGAATAAGCATTTTATTTTTCAGGATAGTTAATATTCTGCTTGGATTTTATTATTATTATTTGTACATTTTTTTCAAATGGTGCAGAACAGGAGTATGATTGTGTACAAGGCTTTCCACCTGTAACTAGGCAACAGGGCAAGATTCTGACAAGCATTCAGCTTACAAGCAGGAGGAGAAAAAATATTTTTGTAATTTTAAAACTATCTTTTTTATATTAAGTCTAATGTTAATATTCAGGATATTACAATTTTTTTAAAAAGCTAACCTGTTGTTATTATATTTTAAATTTAATCTTAAAATAGATTAACTTTTATTATAATAAGTATATTAAATATAAAAAAGAGTATTCAGAAAGTAGGTTTCTGAATAAGGTAAATTACAATCATAATTGGTTTTTGGAATATATCGTCCAAGACGTGAATCATTGTAAATGATCTTAATAATGATTGAGATCATTGGTAATTTCTTTTTATTATTTAGATTATATTTTGCTTAATAATTTTGTTTTTTAAAAATGATATTTCCTCATTAGTATTTTAAATTAGTATTTCATATTGCTTGAATTTAATAGTAAACAGTGGAATGAACCATTGATAGAAATTATCATCATATTTTTATAGAAGAACTGATGAATATGGGTGAATGTTTTGAAAATATCGAAGGATATTTAAAATATTTATTGTAAGTGCTTGAATATGCATACATTAGAATATTTATTGTGAGTGCTTGAATATGCATACATTAGATGTCTTTAATTTATTAATATTTTATCTTTGTGAATGTTATCTGTTGAAATACAGAGAAAGACATAATACTGATCTCTAAATTATATAATAAATAAATTTATGCTACAAATGTATATTTTTTTATCAAAATCATTTGTGCTTGAAAACTTTAAAAAACATCTTGAAATGAATTTTGATGTTTGTCATTTCTTTATTATTGTTGTTTGGGAAATTATTTTAGAATGTGTTTTGTGTGTTTCATGATGTTAATTGAGATATTCAGTGTGGAAGATATAGGATAGTGCCTGGGAGAGTAATATTCATATGAAATTCTAGGTGTTATGGATATGTTAAAACCTGTTATATGTTAAAACCTGTTATATGTGAATTACATTTTCACACTTTAAAGTTATTAAAATGTACAAATAACATATGGTTGTATATCATTTTCCATGGACAGTTGCATATCCTTATTGTCAATAAGTGCTATAATAGAGCCATGACTTGAATTGTAGGTGCCCAATGAATATGACTTATTATGATTTGCATTGCATCCATGATGATATTGTCTTACTCATTGAAGTCATTCTTGTTACTATTCCATACCCTACACTTTAATTACTATCTATCACCACAGGAATCACCATAGAGGATAGTTTTATAAGTTGCTAAAATAATGGCTAAACTGTTTGAAGTTGATAATTTTGTGAGAGGGCAAAATGAAGTCTATAGAAATTTATTTTGCAAATGATGTTGAGATAATTGATGATTGTCATAGTATATAATATGAGAGGAATGATGGATATACCTACAAGTAATAGAAATCATTTAACTCAAGTAGATTCATATATAGGGTGGAATGAAAGTGAGAATAGTGAAAATGATATAATGAATGTAAGGGTATAAAACAAAAGAAATACAAATGTCAATCAATATAGTTTATGGATAGTTCTTTAAATTTTATTATAAATAATTCAAACCTATTTAAGTTACAAAAATTTATGAAATTATCTCTTAAGTATTTTGCATAAATAGTTAATTTTTTACAGAGAAAAGTATTCATATTTTTAATTTAAAATTTTCTGATATTCAAATATCAGGATGACCCTTTGCTAAACTGCAAAGAAAGTTTTTGATAATTTTTTTAAAATAATATTTTACTTGTTGAATTTTAAGAAGTATATTTTAAATACAAACTTATATTGATGCATTATGTCATAAGAAACATATTTTATAATAGTATAAGTGTAATATTAAGTTTTCTTAAAAATCGGGAAATTTATTGTAACTATTCCCAACACTAAATAATAGAATATTATCTTTACTGAATGAGAATAATATATTGTCATTACTGTTGTAAATTTTTTTTTAAATTTTATTTGACATGGCCGGAGTGAAGGCTATCTTATTTTATTTTTTGTCATTTATTGGTAAGATTTACTGTGAATTTTTTTTTAGGTTAAATAATGTTAATTCTTATTTTACTTTTGTAAATATTTTTTTCTATTATGTTATAAATTTATTGTAATAATATAATATTGTTAATTTATAAATATATTTGTTTTTGAAAATTATATTCTAGTTGAGTTATGATTTATTTGCATGTTGTTTATTTGATTTTTTCATTCTACATGCATGAGCCACAGAAATTAATAATTTGAAATATTACTTACTTGGCACATAATCCCTAAAGATTACTTAAATATTATTTCTATTATATTTGATTGAGTAACCAAGTATATTATTATTATCGTAGGAGATATGATCATTGGTAATTATTTTAAACTGATACAACACCAGTGAGAGACATACATGATATTGCCACAATATTCAAATACATTACACTTTTTAAGAATGACACATTAAAAAGAGATTGTACAATGTTTTGATTAAAGTTTATTATATTATTTATGTTTTATTGCTAAACTTTAATCATTAAATAGATTAAATGTTAAGAGTCATTAAGTTATTTTAGTTGCTTATTGTTTGTTGTTATTTTTTAAAAGAGTAATTAGATATGTAAAATCCCTCATCATATTTAATTACAGGGTGTTAATTAATTCATTCATTTGTTATTAGTTTGTTAGAAATGGACCTGAGATGATGATGATGGTGATGATGATGATTATGATGATGATGGATATTGTAAATTTTTCCATTGTAAAATGATAAGTAAGAAATTATTAGTTAAGGAATATTAAGTAATTTATTGTTATTTCTGTAATAAGTTTATAAATCATACTTTAGGATTATTATTTGTGTGTGTCTAAGACATGAGAGTATTACATAGTAATTTTAGTATGTGAATTTGGTGAGACAATAAACATCACATGACCAACACTTCTTATGCTTGTGTATAACTGTTGTTAAAACAGGCAAAACTCACTATATGAAGGCCACAAGCCAGAAACTAGTCTGGGGATATTGGATGAGTAGGCACTAAATGGGGATTTTATGCGCAAGCCTTCTGGCATCTATTGATTACTCTAGCTTGCTGTGTGTGGCAATATGTATAGTGAGTTTTGCCTGTTTTGAATTTGGTGAGGTAATATTATTATGCCATTGGGAATGTATCTTTAGGGATGTATTCTCAATGTTTAAAGCAGTGTACCTTACTGAATGTCTCATGCTAAGAGTTTCATCATTTTATTTGTTATTTTGATAGAACCATATTTTATTTATAATATAGAGCAAGTTCTATTAAATTTTTTATATTTAATTATTGAAAGATATTATTTTATTAGATATTGTATCTTAGTAACGTGTCTTGAGCTAGTCAGAACAATATTATTTTAATAGCCATTGTTTTTGTAACTTGATTGATGTTGACTATAGTTATATTTTAGTGAGCAGCAATCTTTTGTTCAGAGTTTCTCTTTTAATATATTCACATCTGTGTATATCTAATTAACTTAAGTGATAATGAGCTTAATGATAGAAAGACACTGACAGAAGGTGAAAAAATAAACATTCTTAATGAAATTATAGTCCAAATGTCTAAACGATAAAGGTGTACCATATGACTGGTAGAATGTATTAGAAAAGAGATTATAAAAAAGACATTAAAAATGACAGATTTGTTTTATACAAAATGTTTATTAAGATAATTACAAGTAATCTAGAGATAACTTTAGATTTAAGCCACACAACTTATTACAAGATCAATGAATATACGTTTCCATTATTTTTGGGATTTGTAGATTATGAAAAGGTATTTGTTTTTATAAACTCATCAAGATATAGACCCAAGATATTTTCATATCCTCAAAACTATTTATTAAAATTCTTTATTACATGGCGGTATTAACTAGATTAACATTGGAAAGGGTGCATAACAGGGTAATTCTACATCTCTAAAACTTTTTGCAGCCTGTTTATAGAAAATATTTTTGGATTGTAATGGGAAACTAAGGGAGTACAAGTAGATGAAGATAATTTAAATCATGTAGATTTTTCATATATGCTTGATTTTTCATTTAACAATTCAAATCCCCACAAAATGCTGCAATAAAAGTTATAAGATAAAGTAAGAAATACAATTACTAAAACAAAATGTTTAGTGAATTTTCATAAAACAAAACAAAACAATATTGGTGATCATGATTTAGGAGTTAATAACTACAAATAATTTAATCAGTTATGAAAACAAGTAAGAACATAACAGATAAAATTAATTATAAAATTAAACTTGCATAGAGTGATTTTGATATAAATAGCTCAATACCAAAAAAAATAGGCTTTTGTGTTAGAAAATGTTGGTTTTAAATAGATGTGTTTTACTAGTTCTTACTTATGAATCTGAGACTTGAGCATTTAATAGAAAATTAATATAGAGACTTGAGACAATTCAATAAAGTATGAAGAAATGTTTATTAAAAATCAGAATAAAATATGTGGTGAGAGAACAAACAGATATCACATCAATAAAAAAAATTAAAAGATTGAAATGGAATTGGATGGACATTTTGCTAGAAGACATTATAGATGGATATTAAAAGTTTTAATTTGAATTTCTAGGAAGGAAGTACAAAAAATTAGAAAAGAGTCTATATATGAAGAATAATGGATGATGTAGGAAAATTTACTGGTTTGTTGTGGAGAAGAGAGGTTAGGGATTGGAAAATATTAAATTTGGAGGGACTATCCTGAAATGGATCAGTAATGGTTTAAAATTATAATGATATTGTGGTGAGTTTAGAGTATCATTCCATGTCCATGACCTAATATTTAAATCCAGCTAGAAAATATATCTCAAAAAATTTCAATTAAGTGACATTTTTTTAGGTAGCAAATTAACACTCATTAGAGTGTCATCCAACTATTATTTAGTAAATGATTTCATTAATTATTCTTTACTGTAGAGAGTCAAAATGAGGAGAGAAAAAATAACACTATCATCAATTGGCATTTAACTGGCTAATTAAGTAATGTCTTTTTCTTTATACTTTTCATGTGAAGACATGCTAGAGAGATAATTGTTGTGTAGTAGGCTACTTAATATTACTCTACATTTATCATATATTTAAATAGCTTATATATATTGTAAGGGTCACTTACAACTTACATAAATGCCAATGTTCACGCTCATTTTGCAAGCCAATACACTCTAATAAACAGCTTAATATATAAATGATTGAGATCAATAAAATAAAATAAAAAGATTAACTTAAATGAATCATAGTAATGTCAATTAAAAAGCATTAGCTTTCAATAAATAAAAAAAATTTCCCTAACTAGACATAGCAATTAAAGATTAAGGATTTCACATATATTGTATATATAAAATTAAAATAAACCTATTGTTTAATAACCAGGAAACTAACCAAGACTTTAACTTTAAAACTTGAAAATGATTTAGGTCAAGCATCTCCAAGCAACCTATTGTTCAGCAAATAAAACTTTATGATTCAATTACTTAATTGAAAACATTAACTAACTCAACAATCACATTTGTTTAAATTACATACACACATATATTTTTTCTTTGATTTATCAAAACAATTCTATTTTAGTATAATCACATATTGTTTAACTTACATATACACATATATATATATTTTCCTCTGATTTATCAAATTCATTCTATTTTAGCATGATTACACATTATTTAAATTATATGAACACACACATTCTTTTTCCTTATGTCATAATATTTTGGTTGGAAAATCATTAAAGTGAGAATATTGTTATGTATATGGATTCATCCCTGAAGAGAGTTAATCACAACTTCTCCCTGAGTTAGAAATCTGTGGCATAATGGAACCTGAAAAAGAGGTAGGGAGTGGGTGAACTGGTCTAAATTATGTTCAAATTTAATGTGTAATTATTTGAGCTAGCCATTAGAGATGGATGCAGTCAGTGATCAGGCTCTTCATCACATCATTCACTGCATCCTATAGGAAGACCACATGTCTGACTGTAGAAAGATGTGATTCCCATCTTCCATGCAAAAACTGCACCGTTACAATATATATATCAAAATATATTAACAGAGGATTAAAAGGATATTAATTAAATTCAGTAAAATGAGTATATTTTTGACATATGCTCATCATAATCATGGTTGTTCTGTTAAAAATCTATGAGACCATATCTTTCTAATTTGAATACTATTAACTATTTGGTTCATTATAAATTCATTTTGTGGAATAATCCACACCTCTTTGGCTTTATGTTTTCTACTGTTTCTTTCATCACACATAATTTTAACATCTTAGGATTAAAAAGGTATCAATATTCCTTGGATTCATTTGTTGAATTGGTCTTAACTTTTTTGCACATTAAAGTATAGCATCAAACTTGCTCCGAGATTTGCCTTCATTCCCTTGTAATAAGTGTAAAAATGATATGTTTAGCTGCACCCCACTGCATATTCAACATTTAGGTTGCTGTGTATTTTTTTCTTTGTATTATTAATCAGTCTATTTAAATTGATGGATGTTTTAAAGTCAATTTCAAATGTATCAGACCAACATTTTACAACTTTGTTTTTGATGGATGGTACATATGATAGCACTATCTATATTTTTATTATTTCTTGTATTCTCAATACTGATTGTAAGGTTTCTTTTAAATTATGACATGTATTTGTGTAAATCAGTTGCATTACAACCCGATTTTATCATACAAGCAATATAATTTTCTACTTTCTCCATCTTATCTGACTCAAATTGACATAAGTAGTTGTTATTGTGATGTAAGGTTTTTAATCCCATGAATTTATGTGATGTAGATACCTGGAATTTTATACTGATATATCCTTTAATGTTAGGAGGTTTGATTATCAATTTATAATACAGCGAGTTCTAGTTCTGCCTTATTTTCATATTGAGGTAGTAAATTTCATTGTCTTTTTCTGGTTGTAGAGTCCAGTTTAACTCTATTTTGTGCTGGATTTATTAAATGTGTTGTTGGTAATTTCTTGTGTTGCAATATAAAAACAACATCTGGATAGCATGTATATATGCACTGATAATATGCATATAATATTGGAAGGATTATGTTAGCTTCTTTTAAAGTCAATGCCATGCTACATATGATTGCACTGACCAGGATTCTGTCATTTTTATATATATAAATATTACAAACAGGATTAATAATACAAAAAATGATAAAAATTAGATAGCATACATATTACACATTAAAAACAAAATTGTAAAGATTTTTGCTGATAAATTGTATGTCATATTTATAACATCCATCAATTTAAATAGATTGATTAATGATACTGTAAGTTGTGTCCCTTACATCATTCCAATACCAATTACACACCTTGTGGTCTAATTGAAATCCAGGACCCATGATAGTAATGCTTTTTATTAATCACTATATTAATAAAGATTAAAGCACTATAACTGACAAACCATTAATTGCCATACAGATTTAAACCCCAACTTAATCATATGATAAATACATAACTAAATTATAAGACACATATATGACAACTAACCTGTAGTAATTATTATCTTGTTAAGTGTGATATAACTCCAACACGTGACAACAATTCTTGATAAATATGATCTGATAAAATGAAAGCAAGTGAAAAATAAAAATTTGCTATTAGAATAAAAAATAGCAAATAAAATTTTTATTGGCATTAACACATTACATATAATAATATTCATTAATAATGACATCAACATTGGACCTAAATAATAATCATGAACTTGCTGTTTTTCAACAATGAGCTTCTTTAAGGAGAGATCAAATTCTCATCTGCTGAATAACCTACAAAAATTTAAGTAGACAATTTGAATTTACAATTTGAATAGAAGCACCAGCCACTTTTGAGTTGAAATAATATTAAAAACCAATATCTGAATATCCAAGAAAGCAAAAACAAGCATATAGAATTAAAGTTATCCAACTGAGGAAGTCAAAATTGAAATCTTCAAAAGAAAATTGATATCATTCAAATTTCTAGTGTCTATCATTCTAAGTTATAAATTGAAGTATCTAGATTTGAGACTATCTAATAATAGAAGAAATATCGCTATTAATTCACTCAAAATAATTTATTAAAGAAATATATAAATAATGATACAGACAAATATGCATTTCTAAGTGCAAAAACTACATCATGAAAAGAAAATCATCACTCATGGAACTATAATTATCAGAACTGGGATGGAATTGACCTAGCACTTTCACCTGCACTACAGAACATTGAGTCGATTCTTAATAAATGGATTCAATAACTTTCCACTTCAAAGCAAAAATTCCAATAATATAAAGCAGTGTCTCTTAAAATGTGGGTCATGACCCCATTTGGGATTGTGAAGTGAAAAGTTGGAGTCATGAAAATTTAATTCAGCTACATGAATTTAAAGAAATATTAGTCACAATCCCTTCTTTATCTTTAATGTAATATATTATGTTTTCTATACAGTGAGCTGTAAATTATATTTACATATTGAAAAATAACACTAAATGCATAATAATAGTGGTATTGCATTGCAATTTCAGCCTATAAGTTATTTCAGAATCAAAATATATGCTGCAGTGGTGAGAATAAGATTGGCACCACTGTGATTATATCATGCATTTCCGGTCAAGTTATTTGTTTTGGTTTCACTACAATAAGTGTCCACATCACAAGACCAATGCAATATTATATTTTACTGTTTTACTTGACTAAGGTTAGTAGTTAATCAAGCATTGTTAGCTGAGAGGTCAGTGCAGATACCTTGCAAGCAAGTAGTTGATTGCAGATGGTTGTTGCGGGTTCGCCTCCCGATCGATGCTATGACATATGAAAAGGTTAGTAGTTATTTGAATAAATATTATGAAAGATGTTATTTTTTATATATAAAAATGCTTGTATACTTTTTTTTCTCACTTTTTTATTCAAAATTTATCATCTTATTAGTTATTATAAAAATTTATATTTTATTTGAAACTTATTGTCATTTATTCAGTAAGAAGTAAAACATATTCTTATTTTTTAAACTTAACAGATAATTTATAATTGATTTATTCATATTTTTTAAATATTAAAAAATAAAACATAAGGGGATATTAAAAAATAGAACATATAGGAGTAAATATGCTTCGTATAATTAAACAAAAACACAGCTGCCACTTGGTGTCTCTGCTAACTAATAAGTACTGTTATTTTATTTATATTTTAAGATAAAAATACTTTTTACCCATGGATAAATGGTTGAACTTGAGTACCAAAAGCAACCGCTTTGTTTAATTTGCAATAATGTTTTGTCTATGGACAGTATGAAACCATCAAAATTAAAAAGGTATTTTGAATCCAAGCATCCTTCATAGGTGAATAAACCAAAAGAATATTTTGAACAACTGTTAAAAACTTCAAATATAGAAAAACAATATTTTGAGAAATTTATAACTGTTAATGAAAAATATTTACTCACATCATATAAAGTTTCATATCTGATTGATAAAAATAAAAGGTAGAAATACTTCACGGAAGTAATGAAATTCAGAAAATTCCTTTGTCAAATGACACTGTCACTAATAGAATTTTTGAAATTAGAAATGACCAATTTGAGCAACTTATTACTAGACTTAAAGAAATACCAATATTTACAGTTCAGTTGGATGAAACAATTGATATTTCAAAAATAGCTCAATTATTAGTGTATGTCAGATACATTTATAAAGAAAACATTGAAGAAGAATTGTTTGTTATTTTGTCATTCTTTGAAAGAACATACAAGTGGGAAAGACATATATAATAAAGTAGACACATTTTTTTAAAACTGAAGGTTTTGAATGGAAAAATGTCTTTGGAGTATGCACAGATGGTGCAAAAGCAATGACTGGTGAAAAATATTGGTTTTAAATCATTTATTAAAACTTCTGGTAATAATCATGTAACTTTCACACTCTGCCTGATCCATTGAGAGACCCTTGCCACAAAAAAATTACCAACGGAATTGAATGATGTGCTTCAGGATGCTGTCAAAATTATAAACTTTATTAAAAGCTATGTTCCTAAGAGGTGTTTATTTTCAAATCTTTGTAAAGACATTGACTTTGAATACAAAAATTTATTATTACATGCAGAAGTAAGATGGATGTCAAGAGGATGAAGTTTAAGAAGATTATTGTTATTAAAAGAAGAAATTATTGTATTTTTAACTGAACAAAAATCTGATCTTGCTGCATTTTTTAAAAATGACTTATGGCTATTATAGCTGTGCTATTTGTCTGATATTTTGAGAAGCTAAATGATCTTAACATGTCTCTTCAAGAAAAAAAATAGCAATATTTTTATTTTGAATGATAAAATTGAAGGTTTTATTATAAAGATCAATATTTGGAAGAACATGATAGAAAATGATTCATTGGAAATGTTTATAAATGAAAAAAATTATTGTAAAACTTTAATTGCAAAAATTATTATAGATCACTTAAAAACCCTAGAAACACAGTTTTGCAAATACTTTATATCGAATTTAGATTTCAAAAAGTTATCTTGGATTCAAATACCATTTTGATTGAATTTAATGAGATTAATCACCTGCCATCTAAAGCCCAAGAGGAATTTGCTGAGCTATCGAGTGACTTAACCTTAAAACTTGACTTTCCACAAAAAGCCATGACTGAATTTTGGATTGGAACTAGTACTGAATTCCCCACAATTTCTGAAATGGCATTAAATGTTCTTCTCCCATTCGCACCACATACTTATGTGAAATGACTTTTTCAGCTTTAATGTATATTAAATCCAAATATCATTCAATGCTAAAAAACAATGAAGATTCTTTACGTCCAGCAGTATCAAATATTTCACCAAGATTTAATTTGTTTGCAGCAAAAAACGAGCACATCCGTCTCATTAAAACGTGATTTTTTTCCATTAATTTTTATATACTTAAAACAAATCCTAAAACTACTTATTTTCATATGTATATTGTTTACCAAAGAAATAAATTATTTATGAGAATATTTATTTCTATATCTATTTTATATTTAATATCTGGGGTCATGAATAAAATCTCGATGATAAAAAAGGGTCATGAATGAAAAAAGTTTAAGAAGCAGCTGATATAAAGGATAAGTGACTTAATGAATGACCTAGAACAGCGGTCGGCAACCGGTGGTCTGTGACAAAATTTTAATGGTCCATAAAGATTTTTAAATATTATTTAAATTTACTAAGCTCATATAATAAAGTTTTTAAATAAAAAAATAAATTTTGTTTAAACTTTATTATTATATATAAAATAGAACAAGAACATTATATTGCTAAATGATTTGTTATGAAATACTACTGTGACTTGTCTACTTCAAAGGCATTTAATTAACTCCTACTCAGTCAGTGGCATAGAAAAGGTAACAAAATAAGAATACCAAATTCTGTACAATTGACTAGACATCAAATTTGACTAGAAGCTCTTTTACGTATTGCACTGACATCATTGGAACCCAGGATTAGTAAAATATTTTTTTTTATATGTCAAAGTGTGACTGTGAAGCGAACCCAGGCCATCTGCTTGGAAGGCAGCTATGCTAACCGCTAGGCCACCAACACTTGACTAAAATAATTTTAAACCAAGAGCAGAAAATGTCGCACTAATTTTTAATATATATATTACTATTATTTATTATTATTTTTGTGTTAAAATTAAAATTATTAATATATATATATGTATATCATACTCGATGATCATTAATTCGTACCTTTAAAAATTATGTTAGTGGTCCACAGTATCTAATAGGTTGTCAACCGCTGTTCTAGAACACTCACAATCTAACATCTACACCTGAAATGGATTAATGAGGATTAAAAGAATAATTCACTAAGACCTTTTCCCTTCTGAACTTTAAAATTAAATTTAGGTTGATGTCATTCATTTTATTTATTTGTATATCTGATATAAATGTTTTTATTCTTATCTTTAATATGGATACAAAAAAGGAATGTAAGTGTTAGTATGTAATATAATGGAAAAATGTTGTTGCCTTAAGTAAAATAAAATATAGTTTACAATGAGCACTTGCTTGCATACAAATCTGATCATCTTCAAAGGGGAAAAGATGAGATATTACCTAATACATATATATTCCAAACATTTGTACAATTGCATCACATTTATTTTTCTTTGCTTGTTTCTACTGATTTTTGTGTTAAATGTTTTTGGTATACTTGACTAACTATTTTTGTCAAAAATGGTCTTTCTTGTCTATATCATGACTACAGTATATAACAGGGGGATCCCATATCACAACTATGATAGATAGGAATCGAATATATCAAGTTAATTAAAATATAAGGAACTACAACTTTTCAAATAAAAATATAGTAAGCAAAGATGATTGAGATAATCATAAACATAACATAAATTTTATTTATGTTAATATGGGCATCAAATGGCTATTCTTGATGGGGGATAAGGGTTTAAAATAATAGTTGGAGTCAATTATAAGCAAAAATAACCATAAATGTTAAAATAAAGTATTTATAATTTTGTTATAAATTTTCTTTGTTAAAAATATTGATTACTGTAAATATAGTTGTTAAATATATTTATATGTTAAATTAAAAACTTTTGGTGTAATATTCTAAATTCATATTTCAACTAGTCATATCTTCTCACATATTTGTACATATTTTTGCTCATTTATATATATATATTCACATATTCAAACTTACCATTAAACATTATACATGTTTACATCTAACTATATTTCAAGTGATATTAATATAACTTGAACTAGATGATTATGCAGATTATTTATGACTTTGAAACTTGGGAATAATAAAAATGAGGTGAGTTTAGGTATATATTTAATATTTATTTGATTTTTAACCTCTTCTCTCCTAGGCATGAAATTAAAGTGTATGTGGTATATATAGGTATAAGGACCAAAGACATACTCTCTCACTCATTGTGGTAACATAGATAACCTATTTTCATACCAGGTAAAAGCCCATTCTGTTACAATACAAAGATAAAATACAAAAATCGGATCAACTTCATGTTGCTTATGTGATGGAATGCATTATGGACTGTTCTTACATCTACTATGGGGAAACAAAACAAATCAGAAAGCAAGATTCACATGTAAAAACCTCAGTATACAAAAAAGTCAAGACCAATTATACAAATGAATTCATATTTTTAACCATGAAAAGGAATATGACCATGGTATTAAATCTAGTGTTGTTAAGATAATGTGCAAGGAATTTGAATATCAGACATGATGGCTTGATAAATATTTCATATGATTATAATTTTATTTTTTAGTGTAATGCTAATAATGATATTTTTCAATAATACAATTTTATGATGATGATGATGCCTTTTTAATTTACATATAATGGTCACATCCATTTTAATACAAAAATATCACATTTAATGAGGGAATGTTTACTTGAAGAAAATTTCATTCCTTGGAAATAGTTAACTATTAAAGATAGATAGGTTTTTTTTGCTTTTGTTAATATTTTTCTTTTCAGGCAGCAACAGAAGATAGGAAGATCCAGACCATTACTATATATTGGTAAATATATTTTATATTGTAGAAATGTTTATTTAAAAAAGATTTTTTTTTGTTATTGTATTTTGTTTTTTAATTATGACAAGTGTTAATGATATGTCAGATGGAGATCTAGCCCTTGTATCTTGAAGACTGTGAAGATATTTCAGGTTATGATGAACAAATTTAAGGCTTTAAAAAGTAATATAAATGCAAATTTAAAGTAGGTGAATGCAAAAATGAATTCAAATTTAAATGATATGAATGGAAAAATGGATTTTAATTCAAAAAAATTAAAGGCTGATTTGATAACTGATTTAAATGATAAAATTGATATCAAATTTGAGTTCAAAATTGAAATCCAAGCATTAAAAGTATAATTATCTACTACCTTAGAGGGATCTGCAGCTGAAATTAATAACAGGCTAGATAAGATAGAGAAATATAATTGAGAGTTCCAGGATAAATCAGAAGTTAAGTTTGACCACTTTCAGCATGAGTTTTCTGAATTTTGAAATGAATAGAAGACTGAGTTTATAGAATTAGAAAAATGCAAACCAAAATTGAAACCAGATTAAAGAAAATAGGGTGTTTTCTTCAAGCTCTATGTTTAGATATAGTCAAGAAATGAGAACTATTTGCTAATAAGAGTAGTTATGATGAAATACAAATAGAGGATATGAAAAATAATAATTTTGGGATAGTGAATAGTGAAAAAGTTGCTGTTGATGTAGAAACATTTGAATTTGAGAATGAAAATTTGGAAATTGGAGGTTATTTGGTTACTGGGGGTTTAATAAAGCAAAACCTAATCAGAGATGACAATTTTAAAGTTGCGAGTTATTACGTAAGGAAAGAAAAATCATTGTACTAACCATATTTTATTTTGAAAATAGTATCATGATGAATTTAAAGTGTGTTGACAAATTTTATTTAAATGATAGCCATGAATAATAATTTTAGTTTTGGTAGAAGAAATGTTAAGGATTTAAGTATAAATGACTGCTGTATCATGATATAGGATCATAAGAAGTTATTTAAAAAGCAGAATATTATCAGGACATTTAGCTATTCACATTCTGTAGCTAATGATAGCAGGATAAATGTGAAGTGTTTAATTTATAATGCTATAGATTTCAAAAATATAATTTATCAAGATACATTAAAATGTATAGATAGATATAGCTATAATGAAGAATATTTGACTCATGGTTGAGAAAGCCACAGAAATTTCATTTGATATAAAGAATCTTTATTTTAGATGAATTAAAGAATGAATATGTTGGCAGAAACTTCTGCCATTTATTTGATCTTATTAATTTGTTTTATAAATATCTGATAAGAATAAAATTTGAAGTGGCAATCTTTATATTGATAGCCTTTATCCTTTTCAAAAAGTACTTGCTTATGTTTAAGATAATAGCTAATAGAAAAGGATCTTATACTTTTGAAAAGCTAATGCTTATTGCTGTGATGAAAAGGATGGGATGACCTATCTCTTAATCCTCCTATCCAAACTGTAACCCTGAAGACCCATTGCAGACAATGCTTGTTAAAGCAGCTCTAACTATTGCCTGTATGCACAGTTATGTATCTTGCTCTATAAATAAATAAAATGTCTTTTGAAATGAAAGATATAATTTATTTAATTTGATTTACAAACTTGTTACAATAAAAATTTACCTGTACATCTGTTGTATCTATTTGTTTTACATGTAAAGTTTTTTTACTATTTAAACTGTTTATTTTTTTTTTGAAAGTTGTTGAAATAAAATTCTTTTATTTACATTTAAGTGAATAAGTTATTTTAAATAAAAAATAATTGAGATATTATAGGAAATTATTTTAATTTTAGTATTTGTCGAAGAATATATGTATGTTGATGTGTATTTAAAAGAATAGCGAGATTTAAGATTTTAAATACAATAAAATTATATAAAATGTAATTATTTAAGTTGTATTTTTTATTATTAATATTAAAGTGATTTTTAGAAGTTATGATTGCAAGATGTTTGAAAAAAAATATTCAAGGTGTGTGTCCAGGTATGCAAAGAGGACAATGGAAAATATTAGCATTGCATGGTTGCTAAGAGATGACCTCTTAAAATAACTATAATAATTTGGACATCATTAATTTTGCAATAAGGGGGTTGTTTACCCTTGACAAAAAACCATTTGACTTCATAATAAACTCTGCAATAGTATTAAAGTTATTAGCCATGATTGTTGGATAGATAAACAAAGACTGGCAAGGCTTATGAAGTCTTCATTCCAATTTCCTACATTACCTCTGAGTCTTCATGACATAATGTTAAAATAAAAACAAAGTTAAAAATAAAATAAAAGACTATCTAACAAAAAGAAAATATATCTTTTCTAAGCCTAAGTTTTGAAGAAGTTATATTTTAAAGATATCTGGAGGAATAATGTTATAACATATTAATATATACATTTTATAGGTTTCTCTATAATAAACACTATTTAAGTATTGTTTTTCTGAAGGTTTGTGATGATGGTGTTCTAGCTGTATTTTTATATTGGACTATTTCCATCATCTAATATGTGTGTTGAATGTCTTTAGAAAAGTTTAATTTTTAGTTAAATATTCCAAATGCATTCAACTGTTAGTAATATCACAGCAAACAGGTTAGTATATGCACCAACTGTTAGTAATATCACAGCAAACAAATGTTAATAATATCACAGCAAACAGGTTAGTATATGCACTAACTGTTAGTAATATACTAACCTGTTTGCTGTGATATACTAACCTGTTTGCTGTGATATTACTAACAGTTAGTGCATATACTAACCTGTTTGCTGTGATATTATTAACATTTGTTTGCTGTGATATTACTAACAGTTGGTGCATATACTAACCTGTTTGCTGTGATATTACTAACAGTTGAATGCATTTGGAATATTTAACTAAAAATTAAACTTTTCTAAAGACATTCAACACACATATTAGATGATGGAAATAGTCCAATATAAAAATACAACTATTTAAGTATAGTTTTGAAAATTAAAAAAAGACAATTCAAAGAATTTACCAAAGTTTGAGAAAGTTCTTTTTTTTTAAAAAAAAATCTTTATTGACATGAATAATACAAGTAGAAGTTATAAAGTTATTCAACAAACACAAATATACATCTAAAAATAAAAGACTTAGAAATACTAATACAGGGAAAGTCTCTTTACTAACAACTGATTGAAAATCAATCCAAAAGTTATTACTAGTTTGTCAATTATGAATTTTCACCTTTGTGTCATTTATTAATATTAAATAGTGAGCTACATTGGCTCTGAGTTAGCTGCTTGAAAAAGAATTATAATCTTAATTTAAATGTAAAAAATATCCCAAATTTAAACTTCACATTAAAGTCATGGAAATAAAATAAATCATCACTATATTATGAGGTTTTTCATAAATCATTCAGAGAAACAAACTCCAAGCAATATAAACAATTAAAATGCTCTTTAATTGTTGCAAATTCAGTGAACGTTTATATAAAAAATATATTAGCAAACAAATGATTATATATTAGAAATTTAATAAAAAATTTAAGTTAAAATTTTTATAATAATTGAAATAATAAACTCCAAGCATTATCTAGTTGTTGTAAATTCTATAAGAATTTCTACTGGCCTAAGATATTATACAGAAAATTGATTTGTAATGCAACAATTATTAATTTCAGATATATAGATTACTGATTATTTGTAATCTTATATTAGGAAGAAATTATTATGTCATTTCTAAATCATGTATAAACTTTACTCCCAGTTAAAGATTAATAAATGTTTTCAATAAAACATAAAAATGAAATAATTCATTTTTTTCTATCTTTAATCATGTGTAATATCTTTTATAAATTTATGTAAAACGTTCATTGTATATTAAATAAATGATATTGCATACAAGAAATTGTAATCTAAATGAAGAGTTCTGATTCAGGGTGAAATGTAATTTAAGAGTCAACAATTATTTTTAAATGTTTTTATTTATATGTTTCAAGAATGTGTAGTACATTAAAAGTTATATATATATTAAGGTAACCAAGTTATACATCACATAGTTTAATTACCTTGTATTTACAAATGTAATATAATAAGCATGCTAATAGTTCTTAACAAGCTTATTTATTAAATGCCGGGCTTGACTTTGTATTTTAGATCTAGTGTGTGAATGTCCTAGTGCTTCACTGATGAGAACCATTAGCTCGAAACTAATTTGACAATAGGAATGATTCTAGATAAAATGGCATTTATCGAAAAAGCTTGTTTAAAGTTATTAGCACACTCGTTATATATATATTAAGAAGAGTTACTGTTTCTAATGCTTTCTTTCAGATTGCCAATTATTAGTTTTATTGAAGTGTTACATTCATTAAATGACAATATGACAAATTCCAAACATTTTAAATAAGAATGTGAATATTTTTTAGTTTGTTAGAGGTATTTGTAAAAGAGAGAAGAAGAGTATAAGAAAAAAGAATAAAATAATTGTTTTCTCTCTCCAGTAATTTTCTTTATCTGTATGTTTATCACCTAAGAAAAAATCTGGATTGAATTAAGATAGATTTCTCTCTCTCTCTATATATATATATATATCACTTAATCTAAAAATGTAATTTTTTAAAATTAAAGTATTTCTATTTCTGATAATTAAAAAAATAACTACAGAGAAATATTTTAATAATTAAAGTATGATTGGAATTTTAATTAATAAAAAACAGAGAGAAACAATATTTTTATAAAAATAGAATAAATTGGTCAAAGTTTAAAGCTGTGATTTTTTAGTTAGGTTGTGATTAGATGAATAAGGGAATAATGTTCTAAAAAAATAAGATGGGAGAGTGCTAAAACATTAGACTTTAGTGTCTAAACAGTAACAGCCAACATTGATCTAGCTGCTAAAAAGAGAATGACAGTGAGTCTTGATCTAGCTCTTTCAGAGAAAATAGCAGTAGCAAGTCAGCTGTTAAGAGAAATGAGAATTAAGCTTGTAGTATTAAGTAAGACTAACATCACTTCTAATTTTCAAAAACTATCATTGAAATGGAGTTGAAGAAAACTATGTGCTAAGCTTTAATTAAAAGCTGAGTGTCACTAATATGCTTTACTAAAACAAAATGTAGAAGTAGATTACCCTTGGGAAAAGTTTACAACATGCTCTGCATGCACATACAACACCATTGTCTCATTTTATGCTAACCTGATTTGGAAATCTGTGTCAATGTGAAAATTATATTATATAATGGAAAATTCAATCTGTTTTAATCTGACCTGGAAATTTGTGTTAATTTTGAAATTATTATTATCATTTTAAACTAAAAACATGAAACTACAAATTAAATTAATAAAAAAACTTTTAATGAAAATAGTAAATAAATTCAATTGGTACTCATTATTATTATAATTTAAAATTAAATATTTGAAAGAACAAGAAGAAAAATGGACCTGGAAAAACATTGAAATTATAACCACAAAAAAAAAAAGAACTAAAAATTGAAATCCATGGTAAATGAAGGTCTGGTTGATAAACACATCTTTATTTATACATTTTCAATTATATATTTACAATTCCAAATATTTTTTTAATATCAGTATTGATAGTAAACAGTAATTTTGATTTAACTTTTTTGTTGATGAAACATGTTTTTTTTTTTATTTTATTTTATGTTCCCCTTAAAATGTAAAAATGTGTTGGACTTTCCCATTTTTATAAGAAAAAGGAAGAAGATTTTAACTAATCTTAAATTTTCATTTCATTTTTATCTTTTATTGTGTAATGTATTATTTTCAGATTTAATTGTTATTAAAAAAGAGGAAAAGTGTGTGGTTAATCTTAAATATTTTATCTTTCACTCAGAAATATTGTTTTCTGGTTTTAACCATTGAAAAAGCAAATAATTCTGTTAAAGTAAATGATAATTAATTTGGTAATAAGAATCAAATTATATTTTTTTTAAAAAAAATGTGTCAGATTTGGAATTGTCATTATTATACTTTTTCTAAATTTTCTTATTTATTATTCATTAGTTGACTTTATTAAATAATTGTTAAAAAATAATGCTTTCTCAAGTTATATTTTTGTGTTAACATGTTTACTCATCCAGCTGTCTGTTTTATGAATTGGTAATATTATGACTTAATTTTATCATAGCATGGTGCTTTAAAGAATTTTTAAATTATTCCAGTAAGGCTATTTAAATTAAATTAGATTAAGCATATACATTTACATTTTTTTCTTGTTTACAGTCATAGTTCCTAGAGTTCTTGTGATATTGAGCTATCTCTAGTGCAATAATGATTAATTTGTAGACATGTATGGGTATATGTTTATGTTTGGATATCCAAATGGTTCTCTGGATATTGCAAAGGTAAGATCACTATTAAAATTCATTCACTGCATTTTATTTATACAGAATGGAAATTATTTTATAGTTGGCTTGTACACTTATGATACTATATGCCAGAAAATTGATGATGATCAGTACTTTAGCACTTAAGTATGTGCCTGCAGATGATTATGCCTAAGTTTGGCAGTGGCTAGATCATTAGCCTATATGTTGTTATAGAATGTCTTTTAAATCCAATAACAAGGGTTGACTGGTGATTACTCATGTTTGATAATGGTAATATAACTTATAATTCTTATATCTACTTTCTTGGGCAAACGTTTCTAACTTTCACTCTCAATACTACTTTTGAATTACTTAGCTAATAAACCTAACAATCTAAATTGTGGCATCTCTTTATTTGTTCAATTTATTATTGGAAGACAACTTTTAAAAACACACACATACAAATAACTGTCTTGTTAAAAAAAAGAGGTCAACATTTTTTATTCAGATGTATTCCGAAAATTTAGTAAATAAAATAATTAATTTTTACACAAATAAAAATATTTTCTTTTCAAAATGATTTCTAAACATTTTTCCAATTAAATTTAGGAATTAATTATTTTTAAAATAAACAACAAAAAATACAATTAAAAGAAAGTAAATATATTTCTAAAATCACGATAAATAAATCTGTATGTGTGGCATACGTATAATGAGTTTTGCCTGTTTTAACATATTTTAAATTTAAAATCAAAAATAAATTACACTGCCCACTTCTATTCTTTTCACAATTTTAAAAAAAAAAATTTATAGTATGAAAAATATTTAAAAATATTTACATATTATTATATATTTTATAAAATAAAAGCCTTAGATTATTTAATACAATTTTATGGTTTCTCGTTCTGAGAAAAAAAAGAAATATTATTTATTGCTAGCTTTTTTCCCCCACTCTTTTTTATACATATTTAGAATAACTATCACGTAATTTCAGTGTTACCTCAATTAGTATTCATCTTTCCACTGTGAATAGTATTGAGTTTAGATATTTATTGTGGTTCACTTGCCATTTTATAGCATCTGATATTTAGTGCCAAGTTTTATATTGCATGCTATAATTGCACTTCAGTATTGATTATAATGTCAATTATACCTTAAAAGTGATCAAAATAAATTAATTAGGATTGAATTTATTTTTATGCCTAAAATGTTATTCATTATGAACTTTAATTCAAAGTTTTAATTTAGATATTAATTATATTTTATATTTGTTCATTATTGTAAAGTTTATCTTCATCCAAATTATTTTATAAAGAATATTTTATTTCTTGTGTAATAGGACTATTTCAACACTAATTTACCATATAAGATTAACACCAAAATATGTTATTTTATAACCATCCAATTGCAGTCATGTAATGCAGTATTCTATAGAAAACTGCATTTTAGAATCTATACAATACCAGTCCATGTTTTTATGAATCATATAATACAGCCAACACAGTATAGTCTAAATTTATTATTGAGTGTATTGTAAACATTTAACACAAAAATGTGTTTTTCTAAGCTCATTATGTTGTTATTAATGTAAAAATAATAGTAGTATTTCTTTCCACATGGAAAAAATCTCATAAGTGCGAAATAAAATCTTTAATGTATTTTCAGTACCTTTGTATCAAAATAAAATGGTTATCTTTTCGTTAAGTTATTTAGCATCAAAAATGTATTGAAAGTTAAATTTAATGATTGTAATAATTTATCCATTTATGTTAAAGTACTATCTTTCATTTGTTATATTTCAATTGTAGAGTTAGCATAGTTTTTTTATGTTATCATTATACACATATAAAATATCCAAATAGAATTTAGGATATTTACAAAATCTGTTGATCACTGTAAATCTGAGTCTACTAATTATAATATATACTATTAGAACTTATAATTATTCTAAGCATTTTACAAAAGAATATTTCAGATCTTCATATTTGTGAGGATAAATTTTGTTTTTGTTTTTTTAAATAGAATAGATTATAGGATATATTTTGTTAATGTTCAAATGCTGTTTGTATGTTTTTTACATTATGGTATGTAAAAGCCATGTTGCTTTTAAAAATAGTATTTTATACATATTACATGTCTTTTTATTTATAAAAAAAAATTATTTTACTGTATTGGTAATGCATTTATCTTTTTGTGAATGTGATAAAAATTTAATGTTAAAACATGTTTATGGTATTTTTAGATAGCTAAACTGAATACAGAAATGATAATAGAAATGACTTAAACTTTATCATAGAATATTCTATTAATGGCAATTTGAGTTTCAAGAATTTATGTATTTCTGACTGCTTTTGTTACAATTCTAAGATCATTGCATTTATACATTTTTTAAATTCATTTATAAGAATGACACCATTAAGTATAATATTTATTACTTTTTCTTATTAAAAGATTTATAATAGAGAATGGCTACAAAAAAGTGTCACTTAATATCTAAAACAAGAAAGGTTGCAAAAATATTTATTGCAGCAGTAGAGCTAATATTACAGTATTTTTATATTGGACTATTTCCATCATCTAATATGAGTATGAATGTCTTTAGAAAAATTTAACTTTATTTAAATATTACAAATACATTCAACTGCTATTACTAACAGTTGAATGTATTTGGAATATTAAAATAAAGTTAAATTTTTCTAAAGACATTCAGTATGCATATTAGATGATGCAAATAGTTCAATATAAAAATACAACTAAAACACTATCATCACAAACCTTCAGGAAAAAAACTAATCTTATAGTAATTCATTAAGACACTTGCTAGCTGAGGATTTACAGGATCAAAAGCACTCTTAAAATCAATTTGTATTACAGCTATATTCATTCACTGATTTTTCTTTGCATAACTTGTAATATTTTAGAAGTTGAGCATCATATTTTATATATAAGTATTAATTATTAATTTACTTTTAACAATTAAAGGAAGTTTTTGCAAAAAAACATTTTGTGTCATAGAAAGAAGTAAACTCTTTCTTCATTCTAATTTGTAAATTAGATTTATTTGGTAATCTAATAAATATTAAAGAGATGACTCTCAAAGAGTATATTGTACAAATTTGACAGTTTCAGCCATTAATAAATGCTTGTATCTTTTATATGATCTATCAATAATATTTCAAATTTTGAGAGATGATTGCCAAATTTAATTTCTTGATTTGATATTAGTTAAACTTCATTTGAGAAAATAACTTGCTTAATTTATGTAATTATTTTTATATATTTGTAATTCTATACACCAACAGTATTCCAGGGTTTAAATGTACAATTTCTCATTTATTCATTTACATTGTGTTGCCTCTGAGTTAAATTGTTTTACAGTGTCACTATAAAATTAAAGCATTTCTATCATCACTATATTTCACTTCTATCTAGAAATAATACAGATAGATACACTGGAATATTTCTTAATATGTTTATAATACATAATTCTTAAAAAAAATGAGCCTAATACCCACATGCCTTTTAATTATGACATCCAACTATTTGACTTTTCATATTATACATCACATAGATTATACCCATCATTACAAATAAACCAGATTTTTCATGATGCATTTTTTAAAAAAATGATAGTTTTTATTAGTAGTCATTTTCATATATTTGAAATTTCTTATTCCTACTCTTTTCAAACATCAGAAGACTATCAATTTGTCAAAATGTTCATTCTTAAATAAAAGAACTATGTAAAGTGCACTGTGAGAAGTCTAGTTTATTTGTAAATATATAACAGAAGAAATGTAAAAAGAGTTGAAAAAATTTTGGACATAATACCCTATGTGGTTTTCCAATTAATATTTACAGCTGCTTATCCTAAAAATATAAATCATACAATCACATCTCTCAAAGGAATAATATATCAACACAACTATCAATTGATTGTTTTATCTTATTATAAATTTATAAACAAGGGGTAGAACTTTATTGTAACAGCATCAAATGTAATCTTAAGTAATAAGCAAATACCAGACAGTAGTGCAGACAATTTTGGCTTATATTTTTCTTAATGAGGTCTTGGTATTCAAATCTAAAACAATGCAATAATATTATCAAAATAAAAAGCTGAAAATTAAAAAAATCTAAGATTTTGCATCTAAGCTAATCTGCTTGCTTAGTTGTACAGATCTGAAACTATATACTTAAATAACTTATGTCTGTTTTAACTATAGAGCCTGAGTAAGCAGGCTTACATCCTGGAACTACAGGTGGGTGCCACTAAAATGGAGCATTGTGCGCTGTTTGGTCATGAAGTACATATAAATATTATCAACATTCATTGATGACTAGGCTTCATTTATATAGATCTCTGTGGGTGAATTCTGCATGGTTTAGCACAGTTGTTAGAGAGTTAGAGAGTCTGGTGAGATGAGCAGATTCCAGAGTCAATTCTGGAGCTTGAAGGTTTGGTGTTTGAATTTTTAATGAACTCCTGAACAATAGAGCCATAGTTTTTTTTGTAAGTGTGGATATTATTGACTGTAATTTTACAGAAAACATTTCTCAACAAATAAGCAAAGTTGGATGTAAAAGGATAGTTATGTTCATCAACAGTTGAGCTTTAAACAGAGATATCACTATAGATAACATCAATGAGTTAAGTGAATAAGTAAAACTGAATAGATTTTACTATATTTATGACAAGTGTGTGCTCATTATACAGTGAGTACAGTTGAGCACCACCTGTAAATAATTTATATTCTAGTATACAGATCTGCGAGTTCATTAAGAAAATAAAATTTTAAAAAGCTGGCATTTTAGAACAATTAATTAAAATTAAAAAAAGTAATTTGCAAATGTTTTATTATACATTAAACAAATTTAAGTTACAAATTGCTCGTCCTATGCGTTTCAGTACCTAATAGAACTTTAACATATTAAATTTATTAATTAGAAAGTTTTTATAGCTAAATATTTGTTAAAAAATAATAATTTTTTATAAAAATTAAACATTTTTTTGTTTTAATTACAAAACATGGAAAAACGAAAAAGTTATTTGAATCACAAAATTGCAAACGTAAAGCTGCAGAAGAACTTCATAATTTTACCAAAAAATTAAAAAATTTTTTGATGCTGACCAAGACCATTCAGTGGAGATTAATATGTATGTTGACTGCTCATCTATGGACATTACAACTAATGAACATATACATAAAACACAAATTGACCAAAGTAACAAATTGTCAGTTTTGATGAACTTATACATAGAAGATCTTGGAATATGTCAAAAATTGATAACAGATTAAGTGTAATATTAGTAAAAATTGATCTAGGTAACATAGAAGACATTGAAATATGGCCAAAAATTGATGTTAATAAAAATGGGTCCTATTCAAGATCAAAAAAAATATTGTATTCAAGGAATGTAAACAGATGTAAATTTGGTGATTTTTACTACCAAAGAAAAATAGAAAATGGGAAGACTGTAACAATATTGTTCAAAATCTTTTAATTCTGTTTTCTGCTTTTACATGCTGAATCTAGTAACCTTGAAGTAGGTTATAGAGATTGGAGAAATTTTCTAAAACTTTACAGAGACATAAAACTAGTTTATCTCATATGAATATTTTTTTAAATGGGAAAACTTAGAAAAATATTTACAGAATAAAAGTAGAATTGATTGCCCATCACAAATTATGTATGATATAGAAAAGAAACATTGATCAAATGCTTTGGAACAATTAATTAAAATAATTAAATTTTTTGATGGTCAAAATTTAGCATTTCAAGGTTCATCAGATCATATCATAGGGATAATGGAGACTTCTTAAAACTATTAGAGCAGTTATCCAAATTTGATACTGTTATGGAAAATCAGGTTGAAAGAGATCTACAGAAGACAAAAAGTATGCATTTAAGTAAAGACAATCAAAATGAACAAATACAAGTCTTGAGCAATGAAATAAAAGTTCAAATTTTAAAATCAGTTTGAGAATCTAAATATTATTCTATAATATTAGACTGCACTCCTGATGCAAGAAAAATGGAACAAATGACTTTTGTTATAAGATTTATTTTTTGCACAAATGGAATACTACTTAGGTTTATAAAAATATGATTCAACTGGATATGATTTATTTGAAGTTTTTTTTTTTATTAAGGAAAATATGCATACAATTACAGTATAGATCTTTTTGGTATACATTTGTTTAGGTTTATTACAACAATCATTAGTATATAATTTTTCAAATTAAAAAATATACTCGTTCGATACATTAGTTACAATTATTATGACAAATTAATTTCATGATCAGAGCAGGAAGCTCATCATTCAAACTTAGTCTGTAATTATTATGTGACTAGTTTTATATCAGAACAACTGGCTCTTTGTTTAAATGACTTAGCCAGTGGTCATTATGCAATCCGTATTTTGATTGGGAACAATCCTTTGTTATTCTCCATCTAACTGGACCATTTATTTTTTAATCTTGAATTAATATTTAATTAGCATGCCTGAGGATAGGCTCTTCATCCAGTGGCCTAAGTTGCTCCCAAGTCTCCATGAAGAGCTTTTCTAGCATTTGCATGCGATCCCTGAACATAGTCCTGTGAATAAATTTTTTACATATCTTCCATGGTTCCTTAGTTCCTTGCTTGAAAACAAAACACTAGTTAACCACATGGCATAAAGCAGGAGCAGTCCCATTCTAATTGCAGCAAAAAACACCACTCATTATAGCATCCTTGATTCTTAGGATTTTCATGTTAGCCAGTAATACTCTGGTTATAATATTTTGTCTAGTAGGATTCAAAAATGGGCAAGTAGGAAAAATATGTCCAATAGTTTCATCCACTATTTTATATAAACTATATAATGATTCTATTTTAGAGAAATTTCTATAATTTATCAAAGAATGATTCGTTGGCAAGGCTTTCAAATTAAGTTTTATAATAAAATCAATATGTTTGGTTTTTAAGTAGCAAAATTTTAATTTCCTGATTAGTAATCTGGTAGATAAATCAAGCTCAGTAATTAATTTAGTAATGTTTGCATGCATGTATTTGTAAACTTGCCAGTAGGTGTTAGTATTGTTGATAATTGATGTACCTTTGAAGAATTTGTTGACATATGCTAGCAGCTCCATGGTCCACTTACTTTGTATGGGCAGCAGCATGTCAGCAGGCTCAATCTTGCATTCATTGTCTTAAGTATTGATAGGGATTTTGAATAAAAAAGGTGTTAAGATCATGCATCCCAAGCCCATTCAGGTCTTTCGATCTCTGTATCTTGGCTAAACTGATGGTTACTGTTTTCCTTTTCCACAAGATGCCAGTGCAAATCAAGTTTATTGCATTCTGAAAGGACCTGGTTGGTTTAAAAAGTAGCATGATGTAATTAATTCGTGGAAGCACCAACATGTTGATCAGTGCTGCCTTACCCGGGAACGATAAGTAGATCTCTGAGAGAGCACTTGCAATCTTTTTGGTTTTTTCTAGAATGCTGTTTTGCAGTGCCCTTTTTATAGCTGATCTGGACAGCACCATGAGAAAACCAAGAAAGTTTTGAGGTTTCCCCAAGAATCTTGAAGGAATTGCTGTTGCTAGATGGATCTTCCAGAAAGAAGATTTCTCAAAGTTTATTTTTAGTCCAACTGGAAGAGTGGAACATTTCTATTGATGAGATGTGTGGCCTAGAATATGATAATGGGGTAAATATAAGGGATAAGAAAAATAGCATCACAAATTTAATTCTAACAAAAAATCCTTATGCTTTTTTTATATCTTGTGCTGCACTAGACTTAATTTAATGATATACAGTGCAGCATAAATTAATGTAATTGTAATTAGCTTCTTACAACAATTCAGCCATTATATAATTTCTTTTCATCATCAATGCAATGTTGGGGAATTCTATACAATTCATTTCAAATGTAACACTAAACAAACATCAAAAACCCATCGGAAAACCAAAATTATGATTTTTAACTAGAAAAAATATGTGAAGTACTTTTTGAAATTTTAAACAATACAAACAAATTCAACATGAAGCTCAAACATTATATTCAAAAATTAAAGATTATAAATTCATTTGTTCTCTAATAATTTAGCATGATTTACTTAAATCCCTTCAGGATAAAAATATTAATATAACAATAGTTTTACATACAATTAAAAATTTAAAAACATTCATAATAGAATATTAATAAGATTTGAATTATAAAAAAAGTCCTTAAACAGTAATGAATTCAAATCTATACATTTAACAATGCAAAAAAAACGTCAGTTTCAATATGAGCATAAGACAAATTCAGAGTGTGTTTTATACATTTAATGAGTAAATGTTTTACCCACGATGCAGCAGAAGATTTACTTAGTAAGGCACTGATCATTGATTTTTTGCAGTTAACCCTCATACTTTCAGAACATTCCACTAATTGTGGGATTAATGTGCTTAAATCTATATTGAAAAAAATTGACCAATAATATAAGTATTATAAAATGAATTTTTAATAATATATGTGATTAAATGAAGTCAATTTTTGTGTTGGACAATTCTTTAAATTAGAATTCCTCCATAGTCTGCAAACAATATATTAAACTACATATTAATAATTTTAGTTTTGTATATAACTATCTGATATAAATAACAATTTAAGAAAAAATGTGAAGAATTAGAACTCCTTTTGCAAAATAGCCAAAAAGAGGTGTTAATGCAGTGGAACTATGTGATAAAATATGAGCATATCAAAATATATTTAATCTGGGAAAAAATAGAAAATACTCTAGATATTGTAAATTTTATGCCAATGAATACTTTTTCATTTCCAAATTTAAAAATTACTTTAAGAATATTATTAAGCATGCCAGTGAATGCAGCAGTTGTGAACGAACAGTCATTCTCAAAACCTAAATGAATTAAAACATACTTGTGAACAAATATGTCACATCACATGATCACCATTCTTTAGGCTTACACAATCTGTTTTTGCACTGAGTGGTGCTACTGTATGAAGAGTTTTGCCTCTGTGAAGAACAAATATGTTACAATAAAGATTAGACATTTTAGAATTAATATCAATAGAAAATGATACTTGTTCACAAGTAAATATTGAAAATATTATTAATACTTTTGTAAATGTAAAGTTTAGAAAATTGTAATAAGTACCTACATAATAAATATGTATCTGTAATTTAATTTGATTTCTGTAACATTTACATTATTTTATTGGTTAATCATTGTCAAGAAAAAATATGTATTTTTTTTTTTTTGCCATTTTTGGGCTATATAAACCACTTTGATTATCTGTCTGGAAGTTTGTTCACACTAAAACACTTATAACTTCACATTCAGTGAAATGAGTTTGATAATTATTTGAATTTTAGGTTGTGGTAAAAGTTTGAATGACGCATATTTAATTGTATTCCTCACAAGTTGTAATGAACAATGAGGGAGTTTAAAAGTCACTATTTAACAAAATAAAAACAAACTTATAACCATGCAAATACCTTTACTCAGGTTTATCTTGTAAATTCTTTTCACATGATTATAACAAAAAAGTTAAGCTAAGTTAATTACTTTTGGGGTATGTGTGTGCTAACTTCAACTTTGCAGTTGAGTGATGACAAGCCTAGCTAGGAATGTTAATACCAATATGACATCAATTGTTTTTTTCATCTCATTATAATACAGTAAACAAAAGATGTGTCTAATCTAACAATATTTATTGTAAGCTATAATCAGTGGTTTCCAGAAGTTGATGCCATTTATTCCTCAGCCCAGATTAATTTTCACCTTTACTATTATCAATGAGAGCTTAGATTTAAAATTAAAATCCAAAGAAGAATTTGACTTTTTACAAATATGTTGCACACATTATACTTTATAGATATTTTGCAGTCTTGACTTTTATCAGTGAAGACAAAAAATTATTGTTTTCTTAATTTCCAAAGCTTTTGAATTATATTCAGGATTTAAAACATAAGTATGTACTTTAATATATATTTGGAAAATATCAATATATAGAGTATAACACATTATGAAAAAATCTATTTTAATATTTGAATAATAATAAAAAAAGTAATCATTGCATTACTTAAAAACCAAGATTTTCCTTGAACTTCTCTTCAGAAAGCAATTATTATTTTAAGATATATATTATTTGCAAGGTATTATGATAAAAGTAATTAAATGCTTTTATTGAAGTTGGAAAATCAGTTTGTTAGTTGATATGTTTGTTTCCAAACTTTTGATTTTTTTTATAGTTAGAATGAAATTTTAAAATTAATATTTAATAGATTTAAATTCAATAGAATTGCTTGATATATGGTATATAACTAATTAAAATGAGGCCAATTTATATGGGATACTAATATTTTCAGTAAGTCACCTAGTTTTTTAGATATGAAACAGAGAAGAAAAATATTGAATATTTTGATATTTCAAATTTAAAAATTTTTTTAGAACTTTTATTTGTTTTAAGTATGACTCATCAGACAGTGATATAGAGATTTTTTCTTTCACTTCATAACATTTTAATAAAACTTTAAAACTGAGATTTAATAGATTTAAGATTAATATAATTTGTTGAAATTTTTGTACATTAAAAAAAATCTCTCTGAAAGTGATAGGATACATTAATTTTTTAAATAGGTGACTTAGTTTCTTAATGGGTGTAAAACTTTAATGTTGTAAATAATATTCACTATTTTCTTGGTTGTAATTAATAAGAAAGGTTGTTCATAATATAATTTTGTTAAGCTTTTTTTTAAAAAAATCTTTTTCTCAAATAAAAAGAAAAAATGTCAAACAATTTTAACCAGAAAAATTACTTACTGATTTTTGTTCATATATAATTACGTACATGTATAAAATATGATATATGCATAAAGAGTATTTATAATAACTTATTGCAGAAATATATAGTGAGATATATATACATATATGTGAGATTGATTTAAAGTAAAATTAAACATATTAATGGAAGTTCATTTACAATATAATTTTGGCAAGCATTTTTTTTTAAAAAATAAAAATTTCTAGTCAAATGCAAAAATGTCAAACACTTTTCACTTAAAAGAATATTTCATATTGTTAATCACTTATATATACATATATTATTATATCACACATTAAATATGTTATATATATATATATGAGTTATACATATTAACTTATAATAGAAATATCTATTGATATATATACATCAGCTATAAGTGTCCAGTTGACTTAAAGTATACTACAGTTTTACATTGTTATTTACTGTGCCGATACTAAAAAATTAAAAATAATAAAGATAAACAATTTTTTCATATTAAATGCCATGCACTAAAAAAAACAAAAACAATTGTTTTTTCAACTACAATTGACATTTTTAGACTTAAATTGAAATCAAAGCATGAAGGAACCAAAAATTAATTAAGCCAACCCCTTTTTTTCTTTTTAGTGCATGGTAAGTAAAAACATTTAAGATCATTTTTTTAATCTCTACTACTTATTAAATGAATAACAAAGATTTGTTTATAATAATGTTTTTATATTCTGTTAAAAGTAATTTATTTCTAAACAAATAACAATTTGTTTACAATAATATTTTTTAAATCTTAATTAAAATAAATTGAGATAGTGCCAAATCTCTAGCGCTCATTATAATACTCATCTGACAGCCAATCAGATGTCATGGATAGCTGTCCAAATGACATCCAAACCCAAACATGCAACAAAGATTTTACGAGAAAAGGGCAAGCTAGTTGTAAGTATTTAGGTCTGAAAGCCCAAAGTTTTAAACATCTTCACAACCAACTCACAGAGTCCAAATCATAAACGCACAATGCGAAATCCCATAATTTACAATGTAGTAGTTTTTAGAATACACAACAAGCAGTAAAGTATATAAATAATATTTTAATTTGCGAAGTGCAGATAGAGATTTGGCAGTATCTCAATTTATTTCAATTTGAACAATTTTTTATGTGTTTTTTTCTCTAGCTAAAGATAACTAGATAGCAATAGTGAAAAAAAGCATTGCATACAGGTGCAAGGATCTTGAGGTTCTTTTGTTCATGTCTGCATTTAAAAAGTATTAACTTATATATATATTAAAGAATCCTTTTTAACTTATGTATATATATATATTAAAGAATCATTTTCAGAAATTCTCTATATGCTTAATTTTTTTATTAAATGTGAATTTAAATTGCATGCACAAACTTTATTTTTTTATCCTTTTAATTTTATATTATGTAAATAGATAATGTGAGTTTTCACATTTTTTATATATGTTAGTAATAATTTTAATTATATGTTTTATAGATATACCACCATATATTTATCTTTCTATAAGATGTTGTATTAATTCCTTTGATTGTTGAATGTCTTCTTAAAAGTCGTATTGCTGATAGAGATTAATTTACTTGTAATTGCTTAACAGTTTCGCCATCTCATTATCTCTTATAATTAAGTATTTAGTAAAGCTTTGTTGTCTTCTACCTTATAATCAATTTCTAGACATTTTCAATGTAAAAGAAGTACTGTTTACATGAAATCAATAAATTAATGATTTCAGACCAGCTGTCATTTGTGATCAATTAATTTAAGATGATTTTAATTGTGATAACTCATTAGTTTAACAAATATTTGTCTTTTTTTATTTTTTAAGTTTAAATAATCTTTTCATACAGTTTTTGTTCAAAACTTTCTAAAAGTTTTACATACATTCAAAAAGTTTTTAAAAATAGTTTTGTATATATATATAACACTGCTATATCATAATTTCATATCCAATATATAATCATAAAACGTCTACATTTCAATCGTCAACATTTAATTTAAACTCTGTGGAGAGTAAACGAAAGATAAGTTAAAAAAAGACAGGTTGATTAATGATTTAAGGCAGATATGGGCAAAGCTGCGGCCCTTTATGACTTTCTGAATGGCACAATAAAGTTTATTAAAATTTTGTATGCTTTCGTTCTCGTTATTCATTCGCACTTCCTCTAAAATTTTAATTAATTTTCTTCTATTTTCTATTATATAAAACATAAATTTTCTTTAGAATTTTTATTTTGATATATTTTATATGAAATACGTATTGGGCATATTTTGGAATGCTGTAATGAAGTTACAATGAACAATATCTTATAAAGTTTATTGTACTTGATTTTTAAAAAAGAAAATATTAGAGGATAAAAGACAAAATAAATACGCGGGAAAAAAACGATAGTGGTAACTTTCAAGATTCACAAAAGCAATCAAAAACATATCAGCAAATAGACGTAATAATATGTCTTAAGGTTGATAATCATAAAATTTTTCTTATAGTTATTATTCATCATTTAATTAAATTATTAAATGGTTTTAGAAAAAATTCAAATACTTTTTCTAATACTTTCAAATTGTTAGAATAATAAACACTTTTCTGAGTAATATTCTTCTTTTGTTTCCAAGTGTTACTGGCTTGGTGAGATTCCAAATGCCTTCACATTGTTAGGAATAAACGCATGAGTTAGTATAGTAGATAATCTCTAGTTTTGAAAATGATTAGTAATAATCATTATTGTATTTATCTGAAATAGATGGCATCAAAGTTGTGAGTGGAGGAAGTTTGACAATGGTAAATGAAAATGTAACAATTTACTCTAGATAAATACTTTTCATATAATAAAGATATATATGAGAGATAGTGACCTGGGCCAACTGATGAGTGCTGATTCAGCACGAAATGCATTTGGGGGGGGGGGGGCATTTGTCTTTTATTGTATCTTTATTTAAGTGAATTTAAAAAGAATGGGGGAGTATGGAGGTGTTTATTATATCTATAAGGTATTACACGTGGAAAAAAAAGTTAATAACTACGTGTGTGTAAAATAAATAAAAAATCAGATATATTAATCTTTAACTGAGGTTTAAAGTTTATATCTTTGCTAGAGATAATCTCTAGTTTCGAAAATGATTAGTAATAATCATTACTGTATTTATGTGAAATGGATAGCATCAAAGTTGTGAGTGGAGGAAGCTTGACAATGGTAAAGAAAATGTAATAATATTTTATTTAATATTATTATCCACTCTCCTTCACATCTTGTTATACTGAGTCTGTTATTTAAAAAAATTATTTGAATTTTTTTATATACATTGAATTAAAAGATTTTCAGATTGCATAATATGAAATATTTGATAGAACTACTGTTACTTTTGGCTTTGGAACACTCTTTTGTGGCTATCTGTAACTATTTTTCCCATATGTATTTATTTGATAATAGAAATAAAAAATAAAGTAATAGAAACAGAAAATAAAGTAAATGTATCAAGCGTTGGTGGCTGAGTGGTCAGTACAGTTGCCTTCCAAGCAGTTCTCGGGTTCACTTCATGGCCGATACTTTGACACATGAAAAAAAATAAATATTGGTTTATTGCTTAAAAATTACTGCTGACAAGCTGACAATGATATTGCTTATTAGATACTTTAATGTTGGTTTCAAAATAAGACTACTTATAAACTTCCCTTCTATTGTTGTTAGCAATAAGAAAAAGTTGTATATTTTCCATAGTTATTTAAATATTTATGATTATTTTTACAAAATATTTGTATAAGTAAAAATATATTATTTTGTGATTACACTTAGATGTTATTTGAATGTGATTTATTTTTAAAAATACAAAATAAGAAATTCAAGAATAATCGTGAAAATGAAACTATGATCCTTAATTTTCTGCCAAATATTATAGATCAGAACATAACTGTAGTTTTAAATCTTAGAATATATTTTTATAGCTTGTAATGAATTAATAATAATTCATTCAAGTTTTTGAAATGAAGTTCAAAGATTTATTTAATTTATTTATTTTGATCAGCATTGCAATATTCATTCATTAAAAAAAGTTATCATTCTCATTATGTATTTCATTTATTATTATTATTATTATTATTATTATTATTATTATTATTATTATTATTATTATTATTATTATTATTATTATTATTATTATTATTATTATTATTATTATTATTATTATTATTATTATTATTATTATTATTATTATTATAATTTTAATGCGCAAATATGCGCACAACAACCGAGCTTCATCAGGATTAAATAAAAATATATTATAAACTCAAAATAATTATAATATCTAAAGAATAATGCCCGAGCGCTTTCAAGAGAACTTAGCTCTCATAATCATGGGCAACAAAGAATAAGCATAGCATGTTGGTATATGCTAAAATATGCTGATATATGTAAATTAGTTGAAAATAAATGCGTCAGCTCTAAATGATCCACTTCTTAGAGATTTTGTAACACGCATCTTTCCTATTCATAGCCTTATCATCAATAGCAATAAAACATGCTTCTTTAACTTTTCTCTTAATGTCATTTCTCTCCCTGCAAACTATTCTTGCATTTTTAGGTTCACATGCATGACCAGCTGATTTCTGATGTATAGCAAATATTGAGTTGCAATTTGGATCTACTTGAGCCTTATTGTAAGAATATCGATAGTCTTGTAGAAAGAGTTGCTTTCGTTTCCCCATAGTATGATGACATGCAGTTATTTTCTGGACATGAAATATTATATACGGCCTGAGAGGTGTTGTTGGGTGTTATAATGTCTTTGGTGTTATTAATAATTCTATTTGTATTAGGGGGTGTATGAAAGCTTAGTTGAAATTCTTTATTAAACACTGAGTAAAATTTTCGATGGGTAGTTGCAATATATGGTAACAAAATTCTATTTTTCTGCTGCTTAATAACATTGCTGTTTAATTTACTATAAAATTGTCTAATCTTCCTATCAATTGTGTAATGCTTGAAGCCGAAATCTAATAAATCGTTTAGATATAAGATTAAGTTTGCTCTTTTGTCCGATTCAAATCTGCAAAGTTGCTCATTCCTATGCAAGAAAGACGCTAAACCAGCTAATTTATGAATAGAAGGCGTGTTTGAAGTGGGTTGAATATTGCCTCTTTTTTCTATTGGTTTTATAATCATTGTATAATTTAGTCTTTGATCTTCTCTTTGCACATACATATCCAAGTATTTAGTTTTCCCTTCACGATCTTCCATTTCTGTGTTTAGCTTCAGCTGCGTACTGTCTTGTATGTCCTGTTTAATTTTATCTATAATTTCTTCAGTAGCAGCGATGAAAAGGTCGTCAACGTATCTTGTGTATACAATTAACTTAAGTGTTTGTTCGTATTTAGGAATAATACTTTTTTCAAAATAATTAAGTACGATACTTGAGATGATACCGCTCATGGGTAATCCCATTGGCCATCCATCGTTCATTTGGTAACATTGATTATTGAATGTTGCCACAATGTTGTTGTTAAGCCATTTTAAGAAATCAATTATGAAAGCTATCTTTTTTTGATCCATGTCGTTGTTCATAAGCTCTTCTTTTACTATATCAATGGACCTATTTCTATTAATTGATCCGTATTATTATTATTATTATTATTATTATTATTATTATTATTATTATTATTATTATTATTATTATTATTATTATTATTATTATTATTATTATTATTATTATTATTATTATTATTATTATTATTATTATTATGATGATGATGATGATGATGATGATGATGATGATGATGATGATGATGATGTTTCAAAGCAAAACTTTATTGAGTCTAAAAAGTTACACAGTCACATCTAGTAATATATTGATTTTTTACAAATGAAAAACAAATTACAACTTTCAGTATATAAGTCTTTATCTTTTCTGCATACTTTTTTTTTTCTTCTTGTTTTTAAATTTGGCCTTCTATTTAGTTCAGTTTATGCTTGCATTTTTTTAAAGTTGGAAAAAATGCTGATGTTGAAAATGTCATCATCTATCTTATTGGCCTTTATATTTCATAGACTGGATCTTTGTTTCAAGTGTGACCATGTGGCTGCAAATATATCTGGTTGAGCAAGGATGCTGTCTCTTTTTCTTAACAGTTCTAGTTTTATTGAATATGTTGCTGGGTGGCGTCGAGGGTTATTGGCAAGTGCAAAAGTGCATCTGGTGCACCAGTAGGCATAAAGGCTGTATGTTGCTGCATGAATAGCAGGGTTGTTGCCTTTTTTAAACGTATTTATTATTTCATCAATTGAAATGATAGCCTTTCTGTATGTGGTAAACATTGTGTGATGTATTGTTTCTAGGGCACTGCAGGAATGAAGAAAATGATCTTGTGTCTCTTCTTCTCTATGACATAGCCCACACATGGGGTCTATATTTGTATAGAATCTACGAAATCTAAGGAAATGGGTTGTGGGTAGAGCATTGAGATTAAGCTTAAGTAGAAAATCAAATAATTTTGGTTCTAATGACCATTTTCTGAATTGTTGCAGTAGTTGCCTGTTGTCTATTCCAAGAACTGATGGATGTAGATTAGGTGTCTGGTTTGGATATAGTATATTATAAATGTCCCAGTATGTATACTTGTTGTCATTATTGAGTGATATTTCTTTGTATATTGGCTTGAGTTCTTCAATTAGTGTGGATAGATATCCATATGAAGGGGGTGGTCTGTCTGTGGGTATTATACTGATTACACACTCCAGGTCTGGAAATCTTTTTATGGTTGCTGTTATTAGATTTATTGATTTCTGTGTGCAAAAAACATTGATTGTATGGAGTCCAAGTCCATTGCTATGTGGTGGTCTGCTCAGATTTTTTAAAGAGATTGCCACTGTCTTTCTCTTCCATATTAGTTTGTTACAGATTGACGAGATTTTAGATATGAATGTTTTTGCAAATTTAATTATAGGTGTATAGTAATGTAATTTTTGTAGTTATAAGTTGATTAAATAGGGGCTACCTTTGCATATATTGACAGGTATGACTTTTCAAGTGAAGCTGTGATTTTTTCAGCATCTATTTTTAATTTATTTTGAATTTTTTGCCTCATTCCATTGGTTCCAAGGTAGAATGGGAAACCAAGGAAAGCAGATGGTTTACCATTAAACATCTCTGTACAGTGCTTGCCTGTGTATATTGACCATGCAGCAGTTTTATTTGTGTTAATTTTTAAATTAAAATTTGAGGTATAATTCTTGATTATCTCTTGTAATATGGGGAGGTTCTTTTTAGAGGGGAGGAAAACGGTTACATCGTCCATATAGGCTATGCATGATATATTTAAAGCAGTGTTTGGAATTTGAATGCCTTTTATTTTTTTCTGTATCTCTATTAATAGAGGATTTATATATATTGTAAAGAGCAAGGCACTTAGGGGGGATCCTTGTGGGATGGATTGACTCGGTCTGAAGGCTGGTGATTTTTTTCCATTCAATGTGATGTGAATTTCATGGCTGAGTAGCAGATTGGTTATTATATATAGTAGGGATGGAGGTGTTGTTGTTTTTTTCAGCACGTCTAATAATTTGGCTATAGGCACTGAGTCAAAAGCTGCCTCAATGTCTAGTTGAACTATAATTGGTGCATATTTCTTTCTTTTTTTTTACTACTTCGATAATTGTTTTGTACATTAAGGCACCCTGGCCAATGGATGATCCTTTTTTGGCATATTGTGCTGATGATAACACGGGGAGTATGTGTTGTTCTATTTTTTCCTTTATTACTCTTTCAAGAATTTTTATTCCTAAAGGTCCCATTGAAATTGGTCGTAGATTAGATAAAGATGATATTGCTGTTGGTTTTTTGTTAAATGGAACCATTGCAATTGGGTATAGACTTTGTATGTTGTAAATTTTTTGGGATATGTAATTGGCTAGATCGCACAGGTATTTTGCTGTGAAGTGACTAAGATGTTTGAACACAAATTTGGGAATTCCTTGTGGTCCTGGGTGACATGTGTTTGTTATTGTTGCAAGTTGAAATACAATGTCAGTTGTTGTTATTGGTGTGTCTGTTTCAGGGTCTCCAAATATGTCTTCATTTGGTATGTACACTCTCTGTTTTTGCAGTTTTTTTTTAAAGTGTTGATATATTGGGTTTATCATGTTATGTCCAGCTGTTATAGAGCCATCTATTTCAAGTGCCATAGGCACTCTGACTGTGGATGGGTATCCCAATGCCCACCGTATGTATGCTCTGGTCCAAGTATGTTGTTGTGTAAGGCATATTTTTTTTCTTTTTTATTGCTACATATTGCTTTAGTGTATTGCATGTATTGTTGTACATTTCTGTAAGTTTTTTAATTTGTGTTTGATTATCTGTAGTTGGTCTGGAAATGGTTATTCTTTTATGTAGTTCATCTGCCAATGCTAATAATCTGGTGGGGGGTGTTGAGTTGCAGGTAATATGATTGATGTTGAAAGAAAGTATATTGGTGAATGCTATATACTTTTGTACTGGATCGAGTGACATGTTTTGAAGTTTTTGGAGCATTATATATGTTTCTGAATATAAGAATTCAGTTGTTTGTGCTGGAAGAAGTATTCGCATAGTCTTTTGGAGGGCTATTGTTGTATTCTGTATTTTTGTTAGGTCGAGGGTGATGAACTGAGCAGCATGATCTGAGATTATAGATGGACAGAGTTCAAGATTAAAATAATGATGTAACATTGGTGAGTAGAAACACAAATCAATAAGTGACTTATATCTATTGTTATTAAAAGATATTGAGTTTGATGGGAGAAAACCCTCAGCACTCATAAGTGGGATTGTTATTTGATGGATCCATTTGGTGACAAAAGTTTGGTAGGTCATGTTGAAATCTCCCAGGAGTATTATGGGATTTGGTGTTGCTGTAAGCATTGAATTTATTGTTGCTATTATTCTGGAGATGATGACAGGGCCTGGTGGTATATATACAAATACTAGGTTAAGTGTGATATTTTTATGATGGAGTGTTAATATGATAAGATTAGAGTCAATATATATAATTTTAAAAGAATCAAAAGGGCAGTTGTGGGAAATAATTATGCCTGTGCCACCTGATGGTGATGATGATTGCCTTGAGCAGGCACAAAAACCTTGGCTGACTAAATATTTTGATGGATCAATTTGAGAGCTGCTGTATATTTTTGTTTCCAAAAGCCCCAGTATGTGTGGTTGTGTTGTATGTAACCATTTTTTGAGATCAAAAAGTTTTTTGGTGGCATTTAAGCCTCTAATGTTGAGAGATCCAATTTTTATCTTCATGTTTTAAATAATTTTTTAACAGGGTATTGATTTTTATTTTATTTTTAATACTAAATTTTTGTTTATATTGCAGTAGATGGATGCTGATACATATTTAAGACATTGTTGAGTTTTTTATCAGTTTTTCTTTCATTTAATATTGCTTCAGACTCTATACAGGCAATTTGTGATGAAACCGAACAGGTGTCCATTTGTTGTTGGCTTACATCCATTTCTATTTCATCATTTTCTAAATTGTATATGTCTGATGAGTTGTGCTTTTGGTCTGTTTTTTTTGCCTTTTTGGATTCATGATTTTTTGGTGGTCTACCTGGCTTTCTTTTTCCCTCTGGTGTATTCTCTTGAATAGGTGGAAGAGGGGCTTCTATTGCATCCATTATGTTTGATGCAGTTTTGTTTATAATTGTAGTTTTTTTTATTATTGGTATCTTTATATTATCTGGATTTATATTTTCATTATATAACTGTGTGTGTTTACTTTCTGTTTGTTGATTTTTACTTGGTACACATTTTGTTTTATTGAGATGCTGATCCTGTGATGTAATTGCTGTATTTTGTGTTGTGGTTTCTTGAGAATTATTTTCGTTTGAATCTTGGATTTCTGTGTTAGTTTTTGTGTTATTATTTTTTTGGTTGGTCTTTGGGATAGGCAATTCTGCTCCATTATTATTTTTGTTTGTGGGTGTTTGAACCTGTTTTTTTCCGGTTTCTATTATTGGGTTGCCAATGGATGTAGTGTTGGAGTTCAGACGACGCTCTTCCGATCATCACTGGGTTGTTCTGGGGAGAGGATTTTAGTTTGTTCACAGTGATTGCTTTTTGTGTTATCGCACTGAGTTGCTAGGTGTCCTCTCTGTCCACAGCCAAAACAATGTGGCTTTAGACCTCTTATGTGAAGAGAGAGTGTCGCTTCTTGATCTGTAATCTGTGTTGGAATCGTTGAGGCGTCTACGTTTTTATGTAGTTTTATTTTAAATTCAAAACGATTACTACATATCGGTATAGGTGTGTCTTTTAAATATATAGGCTGTAGGGCAATTACTTTTCCAAACGGGTTTATCATTTTTTGAAAATCTTGTACGTTGTATTTAAGATAAGTATTTTTAAGCACTCCAGTAATTATATTTTTCCGGTTCTCATCTATAATTACGAGTGCGTAATTATCAAGTGCTAAAATAGTGGATTGAAAACGTTCTTTTTGCTGCTGAGTAAAAAAATCAATGGTTATATATCGAGAATTTGGATGGTCGGCGATACAAGAGATTGTTTCTTATAGTGCATTTTGCGTGATTGCTTCATATAATAAAGCTTTTGGGAAACGATATAATGAGCATTGATTATCGGTTACTGTGAGTACTAACGAAGTTGGTGAAAAAAACCTGCGAAATGTTTCAAATAACGTACGAGGCACCGTATTACTGAAATGGTCCGTCACATTTTCAAGCATTTCTTTTGTCCAGATTGCGGCTGGGGGTTGATTTTCCTCTCGAGTGTTTAGATCAAGATTTTTAATATCATTTGTGTTTGTTCTACGGAAGCGCGGTATTTGAGTTGGTGCTGTAGTATTGCTATTACTTTTAAGTACTTTTGCATACGAAATAGGCGATGTTGAAACTAACGATGTTGTTAATTTCGTATTGGTGCTTAATTCGCTCACGCTTGACTGGGCAGTAGCCATGATTTATTCTGACTCAAGTCAGTATTTTTTTTTTTAAAAAAAAGATATTAAAACACACCGATATTTTTCAAAAAACACTATTAATCTATTATATAATTCGATTTTTCCTGTATTATGTTTGTTTTTCGAATAACAAGTTGGAACAAAAGTAAAAAATAAATACTTACATCGGAGAACTTAAGGATTGCTTCTTACCTCAGCAGAGATTTGCTGTGGGATTTATTATTTTTTTTTTTTTTTTTTTTTTTTTTTTTTTTTTTTTTTTTTTTTTTTTTTTTTTTTTTTTTTTTTTTTTTTTTTTTTTTTTTTTTTTTTTTTTTTTTTTTTTATTTTTTTTTTTTTTTTTTTTTTTTTTTTTTTTTTTTTTTTTTATTATTATTATTATTATTATTATTATTATTAAGTTTTCAACAATAGTAAACTTTATTGATCCAATAGTTACATAGTATTATAATGCCATAGCAAGATACATGTTGAATCTTATTATTGTTAGTTCAATTTCAAGTCTACAATATTCATTTTTTTTAAAAGTACATATCTGTACGGGTAATTTTACATGATTCTATCCACTTTATCAATGTTAATTAATCATATTATTGTCCAATAGGAGCATAATCAGGACCATGCTTTCTTTAATTTTGTTTTTATAGCTTTGCTATTTGCCTGAGCAGGGACCAAGTAGCTGCATAAATATCCGGGCTGGTGATCTGCTTGTCTCTAACTTGAATTTTATTCAACTTATTTTCAAATGTGGCTGGATGCCTTCTGGGGTTATTACCCAATATGAATACACACCTAGTGCACCAAAGTGCATATAAAACAAATGTTGAGGCCCTTATGGCTGGTATAGACCTACCTTTGTAATTTGATATAATTTGCATCATTGTAGTATTTTTTTCCCTGTATTTGCCCTGCAAAATGCATCTAGTCTGCTCCAAGGCCTTGCAGTTGAAAATTATATGCTGTAAAGTCTCCTCAGCCATATGGCAAAGGCCACAGAATGGATCAACTGACCTGTACATTCTTCTGTGATGTAAAAAATACTTAGTAGGTAAAGTGTTCAAATTCATCTTGATTATAAAATCTAGGAACTTAGGTTCTAGTTGCCATTTTTTGTATTGCTTGATCAGATATTTGTTTCCTATTTCTAGTATTGATGGGATCTCCTCATTATAATTATTTTGATGTATAAACTTATATATTTCCCAATATTTATATTTTTGGTCCAATTGATCTGGAATTGTTCTTTCTCTCCTGCATTGGTAGATGGTGATTGCTAAAAAACAATCTTTTGGAGGAGGTCTATCTGTAGGTGTTATCTGCTCTAGGTGTCTTAATTTAGGAAATTGAGTGAGTATAGCAATTATAGCATTCCTTGTTTTGAATGTTTGAAATGTTTGTAAGCTATGCAATCCCAGTCCATTTGCTATAAGAGGGCGATTCAGTTTTGCCATTGAAATTGCCACCATCTTTTCCCCCCAGATGAGCTTGCAACATATGGAATTAATGCATGCCATAAATTTTTTTGAAAATTCAACTACAGGCATGTAATATGTTATCTTAGTTATTATAAGTTTGTTAATCAGTTGCACCTTTGCATATATGGACAATTATGCCTTTGAGAGTGATTCAGCTATGCTTTTGACTTCCTCTTTGAGCTTGGCTTGGATCTGACATCTCATTCCAGTGGCTCCTAGAAAAAAAGGAAAGCCTAGGAATGGAGCTGGTTTTGCTTGATACATTGGTCCACATGGCTTTCCAGTGAGTAGCGTCCAGGCCGCAGACTTTTCTGGGTTTATGCTCAATCCATATTGCTTTGAGAATTGTTCAAGCACTACCTGAAGCTGTGGTATTTGCTTCTTTGATGTCAAGAAGACTGTGATATCATCCATGTATGCGAGACATGCAATCTTCTGTGTTGTACCAGGTATTTGAACTCCAATGAATGTGCTATTGATTTTTTCAATAAGAGGATTGATATAATAAATAAATATTAATGCACTCAGATGAGACCCTTGTGATAGTGATTGTGTTGGGATGAATGAAGGTGAATTTCGGCCATTCATAGTAACATACAGTTCTCTGCTCAGTATCAAGTTTGCAGTCAAATATAGCAGACCTTTGGATATTTTAGTCTGCTTGAGCATATCCAGTAACCCAGGGATTCTCACTGAATCAAAAGCTGAAGCAATATCTATTTGCACCACTACTGTGCTGTATTTCTTTCTAACCCTGGTGGCTATCATCATGGTCTTGAATAACAATGCTGCTTGCTCCGTTGATGATGTCTTCTTTGCAAATTGTGATTCATTGATGGTTGGTAAAATATAGGGCTCAATCTTATCTTTTATAATTTTTTCCAATATTTTAATAGGAAGTGGGCCCATAGATATTGGTCTAAGCTCATTTGGCATTGGTATGCCTTTCTTTTTCTTATTATATGGCACTATTGCCATGGGATATATCCCTGTGGTTGTATTATTATTATTATTATTATTATTATTATTATTATTATTATTATTATTATTATTATTATTATTATTATTATTATTATTATTATTATTATTATTGTTGTTGTTATTATTGTTGCTGCTGTTGTTGTTGTTATTATTAGTTTATATTTGGAAAGTTAAAATTTAATTTTCAAAATATTTTTCATTTGCAAACTTATATTTCTAACAAATCAAGGACAAAATTTATTCATTCCCAATATGAATAATAGTTTTAATACTAAAATAAAATGTTGAAGCATAACTTGAACGGCCCACTAGGACATGGATGTAAAAACATTGAAATGTGGAAAGGTTAATAGTTCACCTAGGTATTGGAAATAGTTCAAATAAGTTATAAAACAATTAAACTAAATAACTATATGTTATTTTTATGTTGCAATGGGAGTTTAATTGTTAAAAAATAATTTCCATTTTACTTTGATAATAATAAACAAAGACTAAAAACAAGAGATTTTTATAAAATAAAATAAAAACAGTATCAACTCTTTCATACAGCAGTGCCACTTAGTGCAAGCCATAGTAATCAAGAGATGTTAGAAGGTTTGTGCATCAAAAAGTCAATCTAATGCTAACTCCCCCAATATCTCCAGATTAGTTTCTAGTTTATGGCTTGCATCAGTGATGAATTTTGAATCTCCAGAGCACTATATCTAAATAATATTTATTAGTCATTTATTAGACTAGAGATTATCAAATAAAACAAGCAAAATTCTCCATACAATAGTAATGTGCTAGCATAAGAGATGGTGATCATGTGATGTTTAAATTATCAAATAATGAATAATATTTCTGCAGTGTGATTTTCATTACATCACTCCAGTAAGGACTGGTTTCTATCCAATTTTAATACATTGAAGAGGGATGCAATCATAAACATGTGACCAAAGACGTGAAAAAGATCTAAAATCTCCAAGATGCACATTTTTTTGCTGAATCAGCACTCAACAGTGGGCCCAGATACAATCTCTTATATGCTAAGTACTTTGTTATTGTCTGCACTAATAAAGCTTTGCTCTTAACATGTTGTTTGTATCATTTACTTATGTATATAAATAGTAAATTATTACAATTATTAGTTAAACTGTAGTATTCTCTATATATATATTGTGAGGGTGCGTAAATTTCTCACATATGTATACATGATTAATAGATACATCATATTTTTATACTATATATTAAATAAATACTTATTTTAATAAAATTAAAACACTAAGATGATTATTTTTTTTATTCATTTATATAAAATAATTGTTTAAACTAATTATTTTTACTAACCAGCATGTAAACATGGAAACAATCTTAGGTTAATATTGCATCCTAGCAACTAAATACAAAGGAAATAAATGTTTACAATCCAATTATTAATTATAATAATTAATAATAGAATTTGAAATCATGAAAAGCATATAGTATATATAATACATGTTATCAGAAGTTGATCCCACTATAAAAACTGGACCAAAATAATTTAAAAATTAATCCTATCTTTTGCCAATGTACTAGATACTATGCTTAATTATTTTGCTGTGTTCAAAATCAGAACATACTAAAAGATGGATTAATAGTTTGAATGAACTTTCTTATTGATATAAAATTTTCATTATAAAGAACTTTAATGCCACTCAATAAAAAGCATAAATACATTACTCTTAATTAATATTAATCATAATTTCGAAACAAAATTATATCTATTTTTTATTCATTAGTTAAAAAAACTCATAAGGTCATTCTAAACCAGTATTCTAAGAAGACAAATTTAGTCAAAAAACATTTGTATATTAAATTAAATATTTTAAGAAGAAAAAAAAAGAATGCACGGGGGTGGGGGGTGGAATACTGCTTATCATAGGATAAAATGCTATTGTTTTAACTGGAACTAATGTAATTTCATATTCCTACTAAATGCCTAAAATATATGTATATTGTATTCATATAATTTTGAATAAAATTTCATTTGATAGCAAAATAACCTGGAGAAGATGTCAACTTCATACAATAGGAGGGATTCTAAAGAACAGAATATTCTGATTGCCTCTTCGATGGTTGATGACTGAAGAACATAGAATTTTATCATTAAGGAACATTCTGAGTCTCATCATAAAAAGGAACAGGACAGTACCATCAAACTTAATATGTCATATAATATTTGTGTGCTATAGGTTTTTGATACCTAAAAATTTATTTCCTTTGCTTCCAAGACCTGTTTACATTGGAATACTCCATTCCAGAAAATTATTAGATGAAGAGGAATGGAAAGTTCATTGTTTTAAACATTTAATTTTATTTAATAAAATTTAGGTCTACCCATTTTTTTCTTCTTTTTAAACGTGATATTGACTGAAGTAAATTTAAAACAAATTCAATTTGAAGGTAAAATTTTATTATATTTTATATAGAAGTTATTCGTGATAGAATAGAGTTTGTTTATTGTTAACTCAATAACTTGATAATGTTTATTATTTTTATGTGTACAATTAATATCCTTGAATGGATGGTCTATTATTTCAATGATATGGACCACCCATAGATGGTGGAGTCATAAAATGGAATTCCCTCAAAAGGATTTGATAATACAAAAATTTTCATTTATATATATTGTTTAAATTAAATTTAACTAGTTAGAACTATTATATATATTTTTTAATTATAAAATTGTATTTATTATTTTATAAATTATTAAAATGTGTTCATGCTTTGATATATGTATCTACTAAAGAGATATGGGAAGGTATTATTTAATTTAAAGTCATAAATAGTAGAAATGTATGCAAACATGTATAATAATATCTTTTTCTTATTATCTGAAATCCAGTTAAATTTATTATTTGTTAATAAACATATTAAATTTTATTATAAATTTATTTAAACGCACATTGATTACGTAAATAATATTCATTAAGGCTGTGCTTGAGGCTACAGCCTTAATGAATATTATTAAATTTTATTCTAATCTCAAGGAATTCTTTGATTTATTTGAATTATTTATTTATTTTTCAAATTAAAATAATCTTGAATATGCGTAGCCATATATATATACCACAGTAATTTAAAATCCTGATATCTGTTTGAAGCTATTTTCAAAATTCCTTAGATCATATTAATTAATATTATGATTGTAGTATATTGATGGTAACCCTTGAAGGGAGTTAATTGTAGAGTCTACCCTGAGTTCGAATTCTGAGCATAACGGAACAATCAACATAGGTGAAGATTGGATGAATTAATTTAGGATATGTTTGTATTGGATAGGTTAATTCTAAATTACCCTGTTTAAGACAGATTCAATTTTGGATTAAGATTAGATTCAATCATTCATAGCACCCAACATGAAGACCCTAAATCCTATTATTGTTAGATGCAACCACCTTGATTTCCTGGAGAGAACCCATACCATTACAATATATATATACAGAGCATGGCAATAGCTTTAAACAAGCTTATTTTTTATATGATAAATGCTACAAGAAAAAGCATTTAAGTCATCTTTATGTAGGATTGTTTGTTATATATATATATATATATAGCAAACAATGATAAAGATATGTATAAGAGATTATGGTCTGGGCCAGCTGATGAGAGCTGATTCAGCACAAAATGTGCATCTTATGGATTATAGATCTTTTTCCATGTCTTTGGTCATATGTTTATGATACATACCTCTTCAATGTGTTAAAAATGGATAGAAACCAGTCCTTATCTTGCATGAGAGTGGTATAGTAAAAAATTATACTACAGAAATATTACTATATGTAGATCTTTGGATGTAATGTAACCTTCTAGCAGACATCTACTTTTTAAGTTAATTATAAACAATGTTATCAATTCAAGATAATTTGCTTGTACAATCATACAGTTCTGAACTCAGATCAGTGATCTATACATGTTGGTGTTTTTGTTTTTTTGTCTAACATCCACTGATTACTGTGGCTTGCACTGAGTGACCCTACAGTATAAAGAAAGTTGCTATTATTTATTAAATTGTGTAAACATAAGAAATGGTGTTCATATAATTTTTTAATTGTTTAAAATTAAACAAAGAGAATAAAATGAATAATAAATTATTCAATTCTAGATAATGATAAAAATGCATTGTTAATAAAACAATTGAAATAAAAAATATAACTCCTTGATTAAAAAAATTAATATAAAATTGTATACAAATTAGAAATTGATGGTTGTAAGTGATAAGACGAATTTTCAATGATTTTAATTTAAATAATTTAATTTGTTGATTATGAAATATTTATTGCTTTAAATCAAGTTTATTTATATACAAAAAAATTCAGCAGGTGTACTATTTTATTCCATTTATTTTGGCACTATTTATTATGATTTGAGTACTCTAAGTGATCATTTGATGATAATTTCACATCTGAATCCACTGATTAATTTCTTACTAGTTGGCTTTATTATTGAGAAGTACTAGACATTCATAAATGCATATAGTGTCCACTAATTACTTAAGTTTATAGTAGATAGCTCTGGAGTAGAATATATAGAGCAAATTTTTTTATTGTGATACAGATCTAATATGCATAACTAATGTAATTAATAAAAGATTACTCAGTACATATGCATGTGTACACATATATATATACATTAAATATTTAAATATATATATATTTAAATAATAAGTGAAATAATGCTTAAAGCTAAATGGGATAATATGTAACCATTAGGAACCAGCCACCACCTAAACATACCAATATAGATAGTAATCAACATTTCTCACTGTTGTCAAGGCAATCTCTCTCCTCTCCACTCTTATTATTAAAAGAAGAGAGGTTGCCTTGACAACAGTGAGAAATATTGATTACTATCTCTATTGGTATGTTTAGGTGGTGACTGTTTTTTAATGGTTATATATGTATTGTTTATACTAAACTTAAAAGTAATTCCCTTAATTACATTGTTTGGTATAGACAATATATATATATTTAAATATCACATATTCAGCCTGTATTCTGCCCATTCCTCTTCTAAATAATTAAATGGATATATTAAAATCCTTTATGAGAGAGGTCACATTGATTTAAGGTTATTATGTCTATGACAATAATATTGGCATCAACAAGAGCTTTGAGCATTCTATCTTTGGATTTTCAATGAAATGGATGACTGAAGAGTTGGAGAGAGGAGAAGATTGAAGCTTGTCCATTAAAATTTAAAGAAGTGCTATCTTAATATAAACTGAGCGGTGATGGTATATATGTGTGGGAGATGGCGATCTGGACCAAATGATAGGTGCTGGTTCAGCACAAAATATTTATATTGGAGATCATTTGTTTTTTTCACATGTGGTCATGTGTATCAGGTATATAAGATAGTTTGGATATATGTAAGGTGTTTGAAAGTCTGAGTTCAAATCCCTTATAAATATATATATATAAATGTGTGTGTGTGTCTATAAAAATTTTATAAAGATTTAAATAAAAATTAACTTATCTTCCCTTCTACAATATATGAAAATATATCAATAATTTTTTTAAGTAGACTTCATTTCTCTCGCACTGATTACAATTTTAATAGAAGAGTAGTTTTGAATGTATAATTTTCTGATTTTGTTATCTCTATATAACCTTCACTTTTCTTGTGCTTATTATAATATCTATGTAAAGGTTTCAAACATTTATTCAGAAAAGTTATTATAGTATAAAATTTTATTTATTATTTATTAATATGCTTATAACAATTCTTATTATATTCATAGCACTCATACTTCTCCATTGTTCTATTCTTTTGATAGTGGAACACATGACTTTTTTATTTATCATGTAGGAATCTATTGCAATGATCCCAGCATCTTTAACTTTACACTTTCTCTTTTCTATTTCTGCACAAACTATTTTTGCAGTTAAGCCAAAAGTATGATCTGATTTATATTTATTTTCAAAAATATCAATCTATATCATTCTTTTCTGCTCAGTTAAAAAAACAACAAATTTTTGATTGTTAAAATTTTTATTATTAAATTTCCATTGTTTCCATCTCTTTAAGGGGTTTAACATAGATATATATTAAAACTATATACATTCTTGTCTAATATATTCTATAATAAAATTTATATAAAAGCAGTGTTTTTATTAACAGAAATAGAAAAGGATGCATATTTAAGTAATGTAGCATTTTCATATATGAATAGTTGATCAAATAGAGTAAATGAGGCCATATTTAAAAACAGATCATCAGTATAATAGCAGTTATGCAACACAAGACCCCAGTTTACACCATGTTTTTCGATAGCAAATGAAAGAAATAGAACTTGCTAATGAAGAGTATAATTGGATTCAAACATTGTGAAAAGCTGATAAAGATCATTTTTATCATTCGTTGCCTTATCATTATAAGACCCTTTGGTTGCAAATCTATCAGGTATTCTCATCAACCATATTTTAGTCATATTTTAGGTATGGATGTTAAAAACACATTTTAGAATATCTTTCAGTAGATGCCAACTTTTTTGTTAATTGTATTTATATATTGGTCTATTTCCATAATCTAATCTTAAGTATTGAATGCCTTTAGAAAAATGTAACTTTATTTAAATTTTCAATTACATTCAACTGTTAATAATAGTACATAGGTTAGTATTGTACCGGTATAAATCCACCATGCTTACTCATACACAGTACCCGAGTTCAAACCCAGTCCACGTTTAAGAATAAATTCCAAAACGCCACCTAAATTCAAACCCAAACCCCGGTATGACCAACCGATGATGACTTTATAACAGCACGGGGTTATCCCTTTACTAGATCAACTCAGAACACAGACTAAATTACTTACAGTTAATTATATATAAATCTATTATACTCTGGATATTGATACGGTCATTAATGTAATGTATATATTTAAGTTGCCAATACAGACAGTAGGTGACTAAATAGACTTCGAGAGTAATGAGGTGGAAGACACAAAATTAGATTAAATAAATTGTTTAATAATAAATAGAAAGCATTAACAAATATTATTCAAAAGTACGGTAAGACTTCCATAAATATTCTATTATAATTGGCTACTAGTCTTTAGTAATCATTTTACCTGGTAAACAAACGCATGCCAATATCGGTGTAGTTAAATGATTGACGGGTGGCTAAGGGAATCAGAGTATTTGGGGCATTGAAAATATTTATCTACTATTTTTATTAAGTTATTTTATTTGAATAGATTCGAGCCGTTGCGTATACGAATAGTTGGAGGTGGCTTCGCATAAATATGATATCTAAGATTGATGTACTAGTGGTTGCCTAGATTAAGGAGCCCTACAGTAATCACTTGCGGTGCATTAACGGAATACCAGGCGGCTTGTACTTTGACAAGGCTTAATGCCCCCAAGTAGATCCGGGACACTACAACCAGCCGGGATCATTTCGAAACCCGGTGATCCAAGAGATTACCTGGAAAAGAATTGCTTTCTTTCCCATATGGTAGTACGGCGAGACGCCAACTTCGGCGAAGGAAAGGCATTGCCACAGTCATCGAGGACGAGTGGTTGAAGTTGATTTGAAACGGAATTACACAAAACCTAAATAATCTATTCGTCTATCTCTATGCAACAGGCTGATATAACTATTCCAATAAAACATGGCGGAATCAAACTGACCGCGAAAGCAACAACTAATTAAGTTTACTCTGAAACCCCTAACCCCTCAGGTTGTACAGGCGGTAGCGATAGTAACAAATTATACACTGAGAATTATTTCTCATTTCATGTAGGCAACAAGATGATAAAACTTTAAAACCATTTTACATATTTAAGATTGAAAGATAGGTTACAATAGTATGACAAAAATAAAGGAGAATAATAAAGTGATTTAATATCTGCCAACTCAATATATGAAAAAATCTTTAATTCAAAAAAAACGAACTTACTTTTGAAATAACTATAATCAATATTATAAACTAGCTTTAAACAGAGTTGGGAAATATTTCTATTGGCATCGTTTGTTTATAGAATAAGTTACAAAAAACATATAAATGTATTCATTTGAATTATTATTATTAGGTACAATATTTATAAATTATCTTCTAAAGACTAGAGCGGAGGAAAAAGAGAAAAGAAAATTTACTGACAGGTTTTAAAAAATAGCATTATAAAAGAAACAAAACTTACATGTGATTAATTTGATTGACAGATTAACTATAAAATTAAGCTCGGGAGAAAGTTAAAAGTTCATGTAACACAGTTACTCTTCTTTCTTCATCCGGCTTGGCTTCTCACGATGGTATTTCTGATGAATGTAGGCGCGCATTTGAAAGTTAATTAAAAAGCATAGTCAATTTGGAGATTGGAAGCTGGAAATTTTGAAGCACGTAAAGCATGATCAGACAGCGGCACGAAGATTCAAATTGGCAGGACAGAGATCAGCTCCTGGCACTTAGCCCATTGACATTACGGTTTACTGGTGGACTTCTTAACAAGATTGGTAGCGATTTCTCTAGCAACTGCTGTGCTGTCTTGAGACTATCCACTCTCAACCACGTCAAAAGTTAGAATGTTAGTTTTTTCTAAGATGGCCACGGTTGACTTTTCTGCCTGGTTTTTGTTTGAGACTCCGCCTACTTTTCTCTAGCCTCCAGCAATCCAACTTGACCATACAATATCAATTATCCATTTCCATTGTTCCATTTTCAGCTATCTTTAACTTTAATACACAATTTTACATTGACCAAGTAATTACAAAATATAAATTCTTTATCTAATTTTCAAATACAAATTAATTACTCTATACATTTGTACATGACAGATTTTAATTAAAAACACTGATCAAAGGAATGTGACTTTTGATCAGTATTTTTAAACGACTTTGTATAATTCTAAAAAGTTAAAATTTAAACAAATACACCCGCAATGAAACTTTAAATTAAGCTGATATAAATTCACAAACCACGCACACACGAATATTATTTCATGATTTGTGATATTTATACACGGAATCTTTACATATCTTTTTACAAAACATAAAATATATCCCAATTTTTATGTGACTTGAAATAGAAAAAATCTCATTGCGGGCAAATAGTAGTTCGAATTACCGTACTTCAAAAAAACACATGAAACTAAGATCGGTTCTTCGATCTGTCTGTTTCATTTCTTCTCACTTTAAAAAAAATAACAAAAAAAAATGTTTATACATAATTCTCTGGTTAAGATTTTCTTACAAAATTTTCGACTTTGGAGAACAGTCTGGGTGAGGGTTCGAACATAACATTTATCAAATTTGGGTGTATTAATCCGTTGTTCTTTTACTCATCATCATAGACATTTCACAGTGGTCGTTTACCGGGTTATCATTTATTGTTATTTCTACTTTCTCCCTGGGTCGGGAGGTATATAAGGTTTTAATGGCCTGGTATTGTAACTACACTGCTCCCATTCCCCTTTTGTTGGATACAAGTCCCCATAGTCTCTTGCGGTCATTAATTCTATGGCCTTTTTTCGACCGAATGCACAAAAAAACAATTCTTTGATATTATCTCGATGAGCGATGGGATTCTCTCCTGGGTCATCCTTGAAAATTTGAATCTGTATCAAGGATCCAGGCATTGGCGTCTGTAAGTTCTTCATACTAAATTGAGGACTCATCATCTGTCCCCTTTCCACTTTTAGTTTCATTGGACTAGTGGTCTCAACATCCTTTTCTTTTTCTGTCTCTATATCCGCTTCTTCCACTGCTTCGTAGCTGGACTCATCCTCACCACTGTTGTTTTCCTTGCTGTCCACAACTTCTTTCGGTGTGGCCTGATCATCTTCATTTTCTATTTTTGGGTCTTCAGAGGGATTTATTTCTTGCTGAAGCTTTACATTTTCTAGATTTGAGTTGGCTTGGATGCCATGTGCTTCCTCGAGCCTTACCAGCCTTTCCATCATCATCATCAGTGCCTTTCGATCCTCTCTCATTTCTCTGAGGATCGCGTCAAACTTCGCATCACGATCGTGCTCCCTCTGTTTGGTGTTCCTATCTAATCGTCCAAAGCTTTTTTTTTTATCGGGAGATTTCTTGAACACAACTTCGCGATCACTGGATGTGTCAGCCGTCTCTGCGCCAGTCACGGATAAATTATTGTTTTCTTCTATTTCTGCCATTTTCTCTTTGTTTTCAATTATAAGTGTCCTCAGCATACGAATTAGTTTTGTAAAACAATTTTTATTTGTATATATAACATAAAGATACTGATCCCTGATCCTATTGCCAAATCCTCCCCCGCTGCTGATACTGTTTGTGTGACTTCCTTCCTTTCTCTTTTTTTTTCGCCTACGTTCCGACTGGTTTCTGTTATCTAAACTTTTCACTGTTAATATTTTTTTTTATTTAGGTATATACAATATGACATGTTTAAATCATTACTAAAAGAATAAAGGGAAAAAACTTTATTTCACCCAGTTCGCACTGTTCTCCTCAGTCCTATAATATAGACATATTAATAATTGGTATATAACACAATATTAATTTTGTACTACTGTCAGTAATTCTCTCTCTATATATATGCCACCATTCTCTCTTTTGAACCCAACAAAACTCATCACTGCTGTATGGACAAACATATTTGCTGACAAATTTATTTGAAAGGCGCCAGCCAGCAACATGTGACCAATAGATAATTTAATCCATTGATCCCCGAATATATACTTTTTACATGACCTAGTAATCATTTGATTCAAGACTTAATGTTTTATATAGGGAACGATTAATATTAACTTGACTCTGATAAGATTTTTATATTACAATATATATATATGCGCACACGTTTTTATTTTAAAACATAAAAGTAATCCTACTTCTTTACTTTTTTTTTTTAAAAAAAAAAACATTTTTAAACAACAAAAAAAATATATATATATATGCGTACACAATATCTATATGCGTACACGTTTTTATTTTTAAGACCTGGAATTAATTCTACTTCTTTACTTTTTTTTTTCGAAAAATTTTAAACAACAAGAATGAACTCGCAAAAAAAAATTATGGAATAACACTCGTTTATTTTAATTAAATAAACGCACAAAATCGCTTCCGCTCTCTTTTCAAAAAATCTCACTCTGTTTCTTAACGATATTTGGAAGTAGTCTATTCACTGAAACTTGGTGTAAGGGAAAAAAAAAACTTTTATATACTTGCTTTACTCAACTATAGTTTTAACTTGCGCATTTTAATACGCCAAATACATATCAATATTATGACAAACAAAAAAAAATCGAATATTTTTATAATTTAACTGTTTACTCTCGTTCACTCTGCAGGGTGTGGGAGATTTCTTCATCGGAGCACCACGGAGGGCGTCCAAAAATTTAATAACTGTACCGGTATAAATCCACCATGCTTACTCATACACAGTACCCGAGTTCAAACCCAGTCCACGTTTAAGAATAAATTCCAAAACGCCACCTAAATTCAAACCCAAACCCCGGTATGACCAACCGATGATGACTTTATAACAGCACGGGGTTATCCCTTTACTAGCTCAACTCAGAACACAGACTAAATTACTTACAGTTAATTATATATAAATCTATTATACTCTGGATATTGGTACGGTCATTAATGTAATGTATATATTTAAGTTGCCAATACAGACAGTAGGTGACTAAATAGACTTCGAGAGTAATGAGGTGGAAGACACAAAATTAGATTAAATAAATTGTTTAATAATAAATAGAAAGCATTAACAAATATTATTCAAAAGTACGGTAAGACTTCCATAAATATTCTATTATAATTGGCTACTAGTCTTTAGTAATCATTTTACCTGGTAAACAAACTCATGCCAATATCGGTGTAGTTAAATGATTGACGGGTGGCTAAGGGAATCAGAGTATTTGGGGCATTGAAAATATTTATCTACTATTTTTATTAAGTTATTTTATTCAAATAGATTCGAGCCGTTGCGTATACGAATAGTTGGAGGTGGCTTCGCATAAATATGATATCTAAGATTGATGTACTAGTGGTTGCCTAGATTAAGGAGCCCTACAGTAATCACTTGCGGTGCATTAACGGAATACCGGGCGGCTTGTACTTTGACAAGGCTTAATGCCCCCAAGTAGATCCGGGACACTACAACCAGCCGGGATCATTTCGAAACCCGGTGATCCAAGAGATTACCTGGAAAAGAATTGCTTTCTTTCCCATATGGTAGTACGGCAAGACGCCAACTTCGGCAAAGGAAAGGCATTGCCACAGTCATCGAGGACGAGTGGTTGAAGTTGATTTGAAACGGAATTACACAAAACCTAAATAATCTATTCGTCTATCTCTACGCAACAGGCTGATATAACTATTCCAATAAAACATGGCGGAATCAAACTGACCGCGGAAGCAACGACTAATTAAGTTTACTCTGAAACCCCTAACCCCTCAGGTTGTACAGGCGGTAGCGATAGTAACAAATTATACACTGAGAATTATTTCTCATTTCATGTAGGCAACAAGATGATAAAACTTTAAAACCATTTTACATATTTAAGATTGAAAGATAGGTTACAATAGTATGACAAAAATAAAGGAGAATAATAAAGTGATTTAATATCTGCCAACTCAATATATGAAAAAATCTTTAATTCAAAAAAAACGAACTTACTTTTAAAATAACTATAATCAATATTATAAACTAGCTTTAAACAGAGTTGGGAAATATTTCTATTGGCATCGTTTGTTTATAGAATAAGTTACAAAAAACATATAAATGTATTCATTTGAATTATTATTATTAGGTACAATATTTATAAATTATCTTCTAAAGACTAGAGCGGAGGAAAAAGAGAAAAGAAAATTTACTGACAGGTTTTAAAAAATAGCATTATAAAAGAAACAAAACTTGCATGTGATTAATTTGATTGACAGATTAACTATAAAATTAAGCTCGGGAGAAAGTTAAAAGTTCATGTAACACAGTTACTCTTCTTTCTTCATCCGGCTTGGCTTCTCACGATGGTATTTCTGATGAACGTAGGCGCGCATTTGAAAGTTAATTAAAAAGCATAGTCAATTTGGAGATTGGAAGCTGGAAATTTTGAAGCACGTAAAGCATGATCAGACAGCGGCACGAAGATTCAAATTGGCAGGACAGAGATCAGCTCCTGGCACTTAGCCCATCGACATTACGGTTTACTGGTGGACTTCTTAACAAGATTGGTAGCGATTTCTCTAGCAACTGCTGTGCTGTCTTGAGACTATCCACTCTCAACCACGTCAAAAGTTAGAATGTTAGTTTTTTCTAAGATGGCCATGGTTGACTTTTCTGCCTGGTTTTTGTTTGAGACTCCGCCTACTTTTCTCTAGCCTCCAGCAATCCAACTTGACCATACAATATCAATTATCCATTTCCATTGTTCCATTTTCAGCTATCTTTAACTTTAATACACAATTTTACATTGACCAAGTAATTACAAAATATAAATTCTTTATCTAATTTTCAAATACAAATTAATTACTCTATACATTTGTACACGACAGATTTTAATTAAAAACACTGATCAAAGGAATGTGACTTTTGATCAGTATTTTTAAACGACTTTGTATAATTCTAAAAAGTTAAAATTTAAACAAATACACCCGCAATGAAACTTTAAATTAAGCTGATATAAATTCACAAACCACGCACACACGAATATTATTTCATGATTTGTGATATTTATACACGGAATCTTTACATATCTTTTTACAAAACATAAAATATATCCCAATTTTTATGTGACTTGAAATAGAAAAAATCTCATTGCGGGCAAATAGTAGTTCGAATTACCGTACTTCAAAAAAACACATGAAACTAAGATCGGTTCTTCGATCTGTCTGTTTCAGTATATGCACATGTTTCAATTGGTACAATCTCTTCTTCAGGCATTACTGGACTGACCAGTGACAGTACTAGCATGAGAATCAAATTTGAACCCTTAGATTATTTAATATTGAATTTTGAGGTAATACTCTAACCAAGTGAACCATTCTGCCAAGGGTCCAAGTTCAAATCCCATGATAGTACTGTTACAGCTCAGGTCAGCAACATCTAAAGAAAAGAGATGAAGCATTGTGCATATACTAACCTGTGTGCTTTTACTAACAGTTGAATTGAATTGGAAAATTTAAATAAAGTTAAATTTAATATTAGATGATGGAAATAGTCCATTATATAAATACAACTAAAATACCATCATTACAAACCTTCAGATCATTTATCCAAAAAAAAGGATTAGTAGGTGATGAGTATTTATTTGAAAATAGCTTTAACAAAATTTATTTTCTTCCTAAAATATGTTATTTCTTAGCTCCTCCTATTTCAGCAACATGTATATTATCAGTATGCAAATTTTCTTTTATATTGTAAGTTTTATGATTTGCATGAGCTTCTAGCCTTAACCTGTGATGAGATCTTAGTAGAGAATGAAATAATTTTGATTGATGATAATTGAATAATCACTAGTATCAAATAACAAAGACTTCCAATTGTCATTTCCTGAGAAACATTTTTTTAAAAAAATTACATTTATTATAATATAAACTTGAATTCTATTTATTTATTAATAAATATATCTGCTGTATCAGTTCCATTTCAAAATACATTTTGTGATTTGATTATGTAGCATTAAAATTCTTTTTAATTTTTTTATCTTTGTTTGGAGTTGCAAAATTTTTTGGAGGATACTACAATTGAGACTTGATCTACTGAAATTGTTAATAAGCTAAGCAATTGGACGTGGAGTAACTATAAGTCACATGATTAGAATCAATCTAATTGCTTATCTATTAAATACAATGTATTACCAAAGTCAATTGAGACTTTGTAAATACAATTTTATGGAAATGTGTGTGATTAATCAGATATAAATGGGCTTTTGACCTATTTAGTTTTTTTTTATTATCATATATTCAATAATATTTAAAAAAAATAGGAAACCAAAGTTAATGAAATCTATAATGCTATGTCCAGCTTATGTTTATCTAATAGAAGATCTGATTTGAAGAAACTTTAATTGAATGAATTGTTAAAAGTTCGATGTTTGAGGTGTTATGGTAAAATTAAATGCATCAATTGTAAAATTATTTTAGTGTTGCAAAAATAAGCTATTTAATTTTTTGTCAAATAATATAATCCAATTGTAAAATGGATTTATTGTTTACAGTAAGCAGTTGAGGATTAACTTATTACTTACTGATTTCTGATTACTTTTTTATTGGTCAAATTAACTTCTTCATTCCATTTAGTTGTATTAGAACCATGATGATTAGTCTTCTTCAATTTCAATTTCTATTAAATTAGTTTCGAGTAGTGAAATGAATATTAGAAATCACATATGCATTGCTAATGGTCTTGTAATCAAATGTGGTTTCAGTAGCATTGGTTGGTAAGCTTTTACTTATGTGTATAGTAATTTGATGGAAGATTTCCATTTGCTGAATCATGGATATAATTATTTGATAATAAATATGACTGCCTACCTATCTACATTTCCAATCTCTCTCTCTATATATATATATATATATATTGTAGCAGTCGATCTTAGCCCAAGATCGAGCTCCACTGTTCTACCATTTAACCCACTGTTTTTTTTCATCATATTTATGTAAACTAGTATATTTCTGAGAAGCTTCTATAAAAGTTTATAAATATAAATCTCAAATAAAAATTTTCTTTAATTTTAAACATTGACTTTTGTGGATGCGACTCAGATATATACATATATTAACGGAGCTTTTATATATATAAAAGCACAAACAAATCTTTTAAATAATTTTGTATTTTATTCTTAATTATATGTCATTTGTTTTATAAATATTTTCTTCATATAAGTACACAAAATATTCCAGATGGAAGATGGTTGTCCAAGAATAACTAAAGGGGTGGGATTCATGATTTTAAAAAGAATTTTTTAACTTAAGTTAATGAAAGTAAAATTTAAAAACAAAGCTAATTGATTTTAATTAGAGATTAACATTTTTTATCAAATCTATTTCCAATCTGGAAATTGATTTGAAATTATTTTTGGACAGTTATCTAACGATTCCATCTCCACTAACAATAGCTAAAATATTTCTGTTAATTAAAGATAAGTTTTAATTAAAAAAACATTCTTTGAACACCTTAGAGTTTTGCATAAATAGGGCCAAAAATCTATTGTGCCAAAAAAAGAGAGAGAGTTAGGTCAATAGTCTTTAACCGACTTCACGTCTGTGTAATTTTTGAGGGGCTTCAGCTGCCTTCCCCTCCGTCTTCAGCTCCAATCTTCACCGTGCATGATGTAGCTTCTACCGTTCAAGTGTGCCCATGCCGTCAAAGAACCGCCGAGGCCAAGAGACAAAATTCATCTGTATTTCATAGAATGCTGAGGTAACCAGCCCAAAGTCATTATAATCGTATTACCTAAATTATAACTTGTAAACTCTCTTTAAATTAATGTTTTCTGTATATTTAATCTCTTTTAACTCACTCAGTGGTGAGTACTTTAAAACTAATAATTATTTCTTTGGTATCGATTCTCTATAACCCTAACTAATATTATTGTAAACTATTTAATCCAACTCACGCTTCATACTTTCTTTTATAATTTAGTGCGGTTCTAATTTATTTTAAATGATATTTTTATATTTTTCACTAAACTTTTATTTTTAAATGCAAATCAAACCTGGTTTTACAAACTTAGAAAGGGGGGGGTTAATGAGTTCTTATTTACTTATTTCTAAATAGTTCGTAAGTCTGAGTTTTCTTGTTAAATGAATATATGCTTTTTTTAAAATATTATACCGTAAAATTATACAAAATGTATAAATATTTTTCAATCTGGGATGGACATACATTAGTGTTATTAATTTCTTTATTCATCATCATCGCCAAAAAGACTGGGGAACAAATCCTGTTTTGTTGTTCGCACGTTTAAAGTGCATGAATTTTAGTTTTTTTATATATATTTAAACATAATAGAATTGATTCAAGAAGGGGGAGCAATGCACACTTCATTAATTATAGCGTTAACTTTTAATAAATGATTTTATCTCACACGGGTCATTATTTTAATATGTCATTAAGTATTTGTTAAACTATTTAAGGCTTTATATTTAGTCTTTAAATCCAGTGATTTTATATTATATTAGCGTTGTTAGCATAGGCCACTTTTTCATGTTATTAAGCTTTATCTAGAGACGTGCGTCAGAATGCCTGAGTCGTCTTGTCTTCGTTTCAGGTCATAAACAGGGCAACCCTAGACCATATCTATATATACTCATGTAACGAGAGCAATGCATGGGATAATTCCGGCAAAGTTCAGCCCAGTGCATCTCCATCCGAGGATCTTTTGTCAACCGATTCCACAAAATGTGGGGTGGCAAGTCGGCTAGACTATTTTTTTCCGTATTATGATAAAGCACTTCAAAATATTGGATATGCAAATATTCGGCTATTATGCTAATACCGCAATTTCCTATAGTTTGTTTCCTTTTAGCCTGTTTGACAAAATAAACTGTAATGATATGTAATAATGAAACGTTTTCTCTTTGTAATATTTTCAGTTGGAGTTTAAATCCAACCTCTCATGAAGCTGCACTCCCCTTTATTGTATAAGCCATTCCCTGTATTAACAAACTTTCACTATATTCTTATTCTTAAATGTCAAAAATGTAAAATAAATAAATGTTTTTAAGTATATTTTGATCACAAAGTATACTCATTTTAGGGTTGTAAATAAAGTTCATAAATGAAAATATGTATCCAATGCCAAGGGCATTATATTCAAGTCCTATAATCAGCAAAACTCTTATTATTATATTTTTACATGTATTTCTAAATGTATAAACGTCTACCAATCACCCAGATAAATTTATTTTTGTACATTGAATAAAATCCTATTTGAAATATACATCAGTATTGTAACCGCTGCACTAAATTGATATCTATTGAAATAAAATAATTGTAAAAAGATCATCAAATATTTGTAACCAAAATTAAAGTTTTAAATGCGTGAATTGAATATATATAGAAAATCTTGAATTTTTGTCAAAATATTTATATATTTTAAACTTAATTCAGTTGTTCGAATCTCTTTAATAATATTTATATTTATGTATTTTAAACTTAATATCATGGGTTCACTCAATCTCTCATCATCATTATCAGCTGAGTCTCATGCAAAACGATGTAGCACCAGGCCCGGAAATAATTAATTTATGTGGTATCACCGTAGAGTGTTGTCTGTAGTGTTATAGATTTGGAGAATGGGCAAATAGGTTAGAATTCATGATTGCTCCTGACCTGTGTATCTCAGGCATGATTGGATTCGGGGTACTTTTGCTTAGATGCTAAATCTTGTTGAATGGACATACATTTTTGACTGGGACAGTAGATTTTTTTTCTTGGATTTGGTGCCCAACGTCTGGTGCCAAAAACATAACCAATGTACCGGTCAAAAAGAAGCCAACACATCAACAAACCCAAACTCAAAGTCGGATTCAAACTCAGGCAGTTCAAACTGAATTCAAACCCAACTCACGAGCTCAGATCAAATTAATGGAGAACATATATATATATGAGTTGACTTAAAGATTCTTAGTTATTTTATTATACTTCATTAGAGTTAAATCAGGGGTCTCATTAATCATCATCATCCGTTGAGCTAGTTCCTTGGTGCATAGTCATGTACCATCTAAATATGTCATCCATTAATTTGATCTGAGCTCGTGAGTTGGGTTTGAATTCAGTTTGAACTGCCTGAGTTTGAATCCGACTTTGAGTTTGGGTTTGTTGATGTGTTGGCTTTTTTTTGACCAGTACAATATATATATATATATCCATCCATTCATTCATCCACCCATCTATCTATATATCTGTCTGTGTCTGTCTATTATCTATCTATTTGCACACTTACAACCTATGTTTAATTATTTATCTATCCATCCATCTGTCTATTTACCATCTATCAGAGTATCTATGTATGTATATATATATATCTATTTGTTTATTTGTCTATCTGTCACTTTATTTATCTATTTATCTGAAATATATATATTTACCTACCTTTATCTATATATATTACTTATCTAACCATTTATCATTCTATTTATTTAAACATACCTATTTATTTTCCAACTAACTATATACCTGTCTATTTATTGGCATAACTGCCTACCTACTGGTGTACCCATCTGTCTATCCACATATCTATCAACTTATCTCCTGCCTATTTTTATATCTATCCATCCATCCATGTCTCTATTTATTTAACTATCTATTCATCCATCCATTCATTCATATATATTTGAATTACCATTACACTTTATAAGGTTTATTATAACAAAACACAGATTTGTTTACTATAGAGGAAAAATGTAAATAAGAAAAAAATCTATGTTTAATATTTTAAAATATTTATAAATGGAGCAGAAAAAAAGATAACTTGTATTATATCAGATAATTTGCATGGATATATATGTGTTGATACGAAGATTTTCACGAGTTGCATATATAAAAGACATATTTTGCTGTTTCATCCATGTTAAAAAATTTAAATATTGATATACTGACATTTCAACTTGATCACCCAAGTTATCCACTGGGTGATAAAAGGTAGAAAGATGGTTGTAGAGGTGCTACAATCACTGATTTGAAAAAAAAGTTAAAGTTCCACCAATAGCAAAAATGAAATGTTTTTTAAAAAAATCTTTCCAAATAGGAGGAAGTTTGCATGTATCATCTCACTTATTGATACAATCTGGCCCTTTAAGTATCTCAATGGCTTCTCTAATTTTGCACTGGTAGAGATTATAACATCTGGATATGATCCTGGTACTAGAAAAATCAATTTTATGACCTGAATCTGTAGTATGGAGTGAGAGTGCTGATGATGATGAGTGTTGTTTAACTGCATTGGCATGCTCATCTCTACTAACACTGATGCGATGATTTCTCATACCTATGTAAGAATCTTTACAATTTTCACATGAGATTTGATAAACACCATGGGTTTCAAGAGGGATTGAATCCTTAGGCTTGGTTTATTATATTGCTGATCTTTTGATGAGCAGAAAATGCTGTATCTATATTATAGCATTTTAATACACATCCAACACTGTCTGTAGTTCCTTTTACATATGGAACACAAATCCTAATAGCTAATTTATCATTTTTTGTTTCCTATTTTGTCCATTTTGGGTTTGAAATAAGGCTTTTTTTTATAAATTTATAATTATAACTATTTGCCAACAAAACACTATTAATATGATTTATTTATTCTTTCATATGTGAATTATCTGAAAGGTTAATTGCTCTATTTAAAAGAGTTTTGGCTACAGAAACTATAGAAGGTGTGGAAAAGATATTAATGGTGTTTCTACATATATATACAACAACTGATCAGTTTATATTAAAATAGCAAATCTTTAAACTTTAATTTTCCACTCTCTAACTCTTCAGCTATCCATATCATTGAAAATCTAAATGAAATTCTCAAAGTTCTTATTGATGCCAATATTATTGTCATACCCACATTGACCTGGTCAATCTGACCCATCATATATAGAACCTTAATATATGCATTTAATTAACCAGGAGAAAGATGGGCAGAATACAGGTCTGAATATGTAATATTTAAATATATGTACATTGTCTATACTTAATGTAATTATAAGGGACTTGAACTCCAACTTTCAAACTCTCCACAGCTATCCAATATATTTTATGCAACTGATACATATAACCACATACATGTGAAAAAGACAAATGATTTCCAATATTGTATTTTATGCTGAACTAATACTCATCAATTGGTCTACATTTCCAACACATATATACAATCACTGCTCTGTTTATATTAAGATAGTAAATCTTTAAACTTTAATGGGAAGCTTCAATATTTTCCATTTCTCCAATTCTTCAGTGACCCATATCAGTGAAAATCTGAGGATGAAATTCTCAAAATCCTTGTTGATGCCAATTTTATTGTCATACTCATGTTGACCTTAAGTGAATCTGGCCCCTCACACATAGGACCTTAATATATATTATTCCCATCCATCTGCATAATTAAATGGCCATATTAAGGTCCTATGTGTGAGGGATCAGATTGGCTTAAGAGCAACATGGGTATGACAATAATATTGGTACCAACAAGGGCTTTGAGAATTTCATCCTCATATTTTCAATGTTTATGGATGGTTGAATAAGTTGGAGAGTGGAAAATATTGAAGCTTGTCCATTAAAGTTTAAAGATGTGCTATCTTAGTATAAATTGAGCAGTGATTGTATATATGTGTTGGAGATGGTGATTTGAACCAAATGATGAGTGTCAGCTCAGCTCAGCACAATATATATATATATATAAAATACATATTTTGCGGGTTCATCCATGTTAAAAACTTTTAATATCAATATACTGACGTTTCGAAACGTCAGTATATTGATATTAAAAGTTTTTAACACAGATGAACCCGCAAAATATGTATTTTATATATTTAACCCGTGCAAATCTTCGTTTTAACATATATATATATAAGATCATTTATCTTTTTCACATATATTTGTTTATGTGTATCCATTGTATAAGATGAATTGGATAGCTGTGGAAAGTTTGAGAGTGAGAGTTCCAAGCCCTTTATGATTACATTAAGTTTAGTATAGTCAATGTACATGTATTTAAATATTATATATATGTAAGAAGAGGGATTTGAACTTAGAATTTTTTAGTTTATATTTATTCTCCACTCCATCTCAAACAAATGATACATGTGACCACATGCAAAATAGTTAAATAATCCTCAAGATGTGTATTTTATGCAGAACCGGCATTTATCAGTTGGACCAGATTATAATCTTCCACATACATATACAATCAGCGCTCAGTTTATATTAAGATAACAATTCTTTAAACTTTTCCGAAAAGGCTTCAATCTTCTCACTCTTTCAACTATTTAACTGTACATTTTATTGAAAAACCAAACAAAAATGTAAATAAAAAAACAAAAAAAATATTAAAATTTGTAAGTTAAAATTTTTAGAATCTATATTATTAACAATATGAAATGGTGATCATGTGATATTTCTAGGGTTTAATATGTCAGAAGCCATTTTGAATTTTGCAATTTCTCTCCATAAATTCAGAACAATTTAGAATTATGTCATTTTGTTTACCAATCATATTATTTTAGGTTTAATTGGAAATATGGGTATTTTTTCCACACTTTTTTACTTCCAAAAGTTTTATATGATACAATGTTTGAATAATAAAATATTTCCTAGGTTTATAAAATTTAAAAGAATTTGTTAACTACTTTCCTTAAGCAATGAAATAGAAGTTACTAATTTAGTATTAAAAAATGTAAATTCTTTTAATACTCCAACAGGAAGCTTAAAGTTTGTAGAAAGAGTTTAACCATGAATCTGAAAATTAACTCCAAATAGGTATAAATTATTAATACAAATATTAATAAATTAATTTGTTTTTTTATTATATGTAAATATTTTATTATACTAATAATTATATTTATAAGAAAGGATTTGAGCTGAAAAAATAATCTAAACATCAATTCATCATTATTATTTGAGTTTAATTTTTTGTCGTTACTAGACATACAACTAAAAAAAAAAGTAAAAGAAGGCTGGTTCATAGCTAACCTCTAAAACATGATAAACAAAAGAGAAAACTACATTCAATTATCACACAGAAGAAATATTTAAATGAACTAATTTAAATAATATGAATAATCAAGATAAATTTATAAGTAATGCAACAATAATATGAAATTAGAGAGCTATCATTATAGACTTTGCCATCAAAAGTGCAATCAGATAAAATAAAGGAAGATAAAAACCATAAAGAATATACATATGCAAAAGAATTATATGTTTTTAGATATAACATTATCAATGTTTAAAGTTTAGAACTGTTTATTAATATTTAGTACAGTAAAAAATCAATTGGGTTAAAAAATATTAGATTAAAAACAGGCAAAACTCTCTATACATATTGCCACTCAGGGCAATCCAGAGTAATCAATAATGCCAGAAGGCTTGTTCATAAAATTCTTATCTAGTGCCTACTCATCCAATATCCCCAGACTAGTATTTCTGGCTTGTGGCCATTGTCAGTGAGGATCCTGGGATTTGAGAGCACTGCACCTAGATCTTAGGATATAATGCAACCCTCCATCATCACGTTTTATCTCTACTTAACTATAAAACTATGAGTCTTAAATTGAAAACACTATAATATTTTCAATCCAAACTCATTAGCTTATATAGTCATATAGGTCTGAACTCAGTTGAATACCTATACATTTTGGTGTCTTTTGTTTTTTAATAATCATAACCACCAATATTCTATTAGGCAGGATTGGTTGTAAGCCCATAAACATCACATGATCACCATTTCTTATTCTTGCTTATAACTGTTATTAAAACAGGCAAAACAAAACATAATTTCAAATTTTCTAATTTGACATAGTTTCAAAATCTTCAAACATTTTATTTTTACACATTTGATTCAATGCTTTTATTATCATTTCTTGATTACAACTTCCACTAATTTACATTCCTCTTCAGAGCTATTTTTTAAAATTGTTTGAATTATAACAATTTAAAAAACAGCATTGTTGAAAACCATATATCAATTTAAAGAATATGATATGACAAACAATAAAAACATTAAATCAAGTGAATAAGGATTCAATTAGTTAACATTTAAAAGTCATCATAAAACAATGGAAAGGACTAGAAGAAAAGAATCGTTTTTATTCTTTTTTCATTTTAGCATTCCTATGTCAAATATATTACAAAAATATAATCTAAAAAACTTGTTTAGGTCATGTGACATCTGACTTGATTTTTTTAATCATTTTACATTTGTAAATACAAGCTAATTAAGTCACCTGATGTTTGATTTTGTTTCCTTAATATTACAAAAAATATTAAGTGTAATTTATTTTACTATTTCATAATACTTTTAAGTCTTTAAGAGTAATAAATTGTTGACATGTATTTTCAGACAGTCATTTTGTTTTCTTTGCTGAGTCTAGTATTTAAGATGTTATATTATTTTTTTAAAAGAATAAATTCCACTGTCTTCTTTATTGACCTTTAATGAAGGTTTGGTTCTTCATAAAATTCAAATTATTTCATTTTTTTTTGTGAGTTTTAGCTGAGATAAGAAAAAAATTGAATACACCTTTGTTAAATTATATCCAGAAAGTAATCATGGCCAATTTCATCAAAATGAAGACCTTTTATTCATTTTTAGTTAATTATAAAATTTATTGCAAAATTACTTTGTTGCATCTAAAATTTAGTAGTTTGCATTTTATAATACTATTATAGTTATAAAAGGTTTTTTTTTTTTTTTTAAATTTTATGGTTATGTTTCAGGAATTAGATGTGTCCAAAGATCATAGAAAAAAATATTTTCTTCTATAACATTTTTATAATTTTAGGCAACTCATTAGTTTTCTATAATAGGTAATTTTTATCAAAACCTTAAGGAATAATAGATCATGCTTTAAATAGATTGATTTAAATGTAATAAATCATGTGCAGTTTATTGCAGTAGTAAACTGAAGAACTAAAATTTTCTGCATTGAAAAAAAAGCTTAATCTACAAGTTTTTGTGCTCAAATTACACATGACCCCCTGAGAATCTACTCACTCAAATGATATTATTATTACTGCCATTGTTTACTTTAAGTTACTCTAGTAAACATTAAGTCATTTTGTTTTAGAGCTTTGTAAACTATTTTGTTAAGATGAAAGAGTATTTTGGAAAGAATATGTCATATGAAAAAATAGAGATCCAAGAAGATCACCCATATCAGAGTTTGAAGCTGCCATCTTGAGTATTTTAAAAAATGTTCAAAAATATATAGTCATTAAACACTTTTTTTCAAAATTATTCACTTTTAAAAGTAGATTTTGTGCTGTTTTAAAATAATTTGGCATTTTATGATAAGCATCATTAAGTTCACCACTCCATTTTTGATAGCTTCATTGAATATACATGAGATAAGTTATGGATTAAAATTTTTTATTCATCTTTATTTTTACCATTTTATTCTTTCAGATTCTTTATTTATTTTTTGGAATTAGTAAATTTATACCATAGTTCCAGATATTTGCACATAGAAAAACAAAAGAGGCATAAAACAGGTCACTCCAGGGTCAAGGCATCTCCAAAAGTCTTTTCTAAAGGGACAACAAAGCAGAAGAAAATAATCAACAGGATATCGAATTTCTCAGTTATTTTATTCTGATTTAACCACTCTAGTTATTCATGGCTAAATACCTACTTACAAATTAATATTAGATGATTAGCTCCATTGACTAGGAGCTGGTTATCTAATAAAAATCTCAAGCTTATTGATAATGTTTCTAGTTGATTCAGTCTTATTCAAACTTTTCTCTAGTGTGTATGGAATGTGGAAGTTCTATTATTGCACCACCATGTTTTATGCATTTATATATATATACTCCTATTTAACTTAAATTGATTTTCTTTATCTTCTCATTTTATTTGACTTGCTCTTTATTGTTCGATTCTCCTTGCTTTTGGATAAATGGCCATTGCTAGATAATAAGCTTATAATAAACTTTTACAATTTTTGAAGTGTCATTTTAACCATCAAACTTGGCTTATCATTTTGTTGCCCTTCATATTGTAGCTGTGCATGTTTTAGCACAGCTGTTAGAATGCAGTCTTTGGAATATGAGATGCTCTCAAGCATATTTTTTACTAATTTTTTTGTTTAGAATAAGTCTTATCAGTTTCATTTTTAGAACAATAAAAATAATGAAATGCCTACTGATTTGCCTCTATTTTCTTTGCATCATTTGAGCAGTGGTGATATGTCAACATATAGATTATTTCCAATAATGCTATATCGATTGGTTGGAAATATCTTTTCAGCATTATCTTTCAATGAGAAAATAATCATTGTTAATTATTAAATTGTCATTGCTTACTTCTTTACAGCTCATATTAGTTTTTTAATTTCTTAATTTATGGATGTTACAAAAATATTAATTATAAGTATTAGTATATAAAGTTCTAATCACAAAAGTGATCAACTTTATTTATTCTAATAAAACTGTTAATGGACACTATATTCCAGATTATATTCCGCTATTTGTATTTTTTGTGTTGCACTCACCCATTACTTATTATATACCATTCAAATTACTAAATTACGGTTCAAAATTATTATAAGGTTTAGAGTACAAACTAGTTTGCTTGCACTATTATTCAATTCAGAACTCAAAACAGTAACTAAATATTTTAGTGTCTCAAATTTATGCTTATTAGTGTCTAATTATTGACTATCTTTAATGGAAACATTGATTTTATTTCCTTAAAGAAGGATAGCAAAAAATTAGTTGAGTGATAAGGACATAATACTATTTAATAATAATTTTTATTAATTACTCAATCTTACAACAGATGGATCTGGAGCAGAATAAATAAAAGTGCTCTTTCGATGCAGATTTTGAAAGTCTTGCGATGTAATGTTTGTTATTATTATCTCTAATTTATTAACTATTAACATTTATTAATTAATTATAATAATAATTTAATTAGTGCTGTTTATTATAAAACTTTTTAAAAAAAAAAATAGAATTCTAATGGATAAATAAAAATGCATTCGTATTATGAAAAGTTTTTTTTTAATTTAAAAATTATTTTTTTAAGAAACAAGCTTTTTCAATTTATTAGAAAACTCTCTTCAGGGCATTAGTGTTTGATAATCTCTAAATCGCACATTATGGCGTTTAGTTTTTAAAATAATAATAAAAAAATTATGTGTTAACAAACATTACTATTTAATTAACAAGCTAAAAAATTAACATACTTCAGCTATTAAAAGGTAATGCATTAATTTGTTTTTAAAATCATTACAACAATAACTGCAAAAATTAAAAAAAAAATATTGTGCGTGTAGAATATTTTATCTATGCAGTGCATATATATATTCGATATTTTCAAATTTGTTTGATTTTGTCAAATGACCCTTCATCTCAACTACACCAGATCACAATCATCCATTAGTATAAAATTTCAGTCTGCTTTCACCCATTTTGGATGCATATTTACAAACAAACATTACTCATTGCAGTAGATAAATATAACAGAGAGCTATATCTCCAATACTGTGTTAACAGTTTGATATTTTTTTTTTTATATAATAACTTTTATAAGTAAATAAGCATTTATTTTTATATGATGCCATGTGTACAATTGTATTACATTCAAAGATCAGCCTTTCAAGCTAATTGCACATGCGTCTTTTGCGAGTGTTAAATAATAAATGAATACTTCACTCCACAATACAAGATATAGTATTTATGCAGGAATAAAAGGAATCTTCTTATTCCTACGACTCAAATTCTTTTTTATATGAGCAAATCTGAAATGCTTATTTACTTATAATTAAGTTTCAGTTAGAGTGATGTTTAGTAAATTCTAGACAATTTCACCAACATCATTCATTCAAACATCGTAGATAGTAATTTAAAGTGAGAATTCTACTCTCACGCTTTACTCAACAGTACTTCAGATTTGCTCATATAAAAAAGAATTTGAGTCATAGGAATAAGAGGATTCCTTTTATTCCTGCATAAATACTATATCTTGTATTGTGGAGTGAAGTATTCATTTATTATTTAACACTCGCAAAAGAAGCATGTGCAATTAGCTTGAAAGTCTGATCTTTGAATGTAATACAATTGTACACATGGCATCATATAAAAATAAATGCTTATTTACTTATAATTAAGTTTCAGTTAGAGTGATGTTTAGTAAATTCTAGACAATCTCACTGATGTCATTCATTCAAACATTGTAGATAGTAATTTAAAGTGAGAATTCTACTCTCACGCTTTACTCAACAGTACTTCAGATTTGCTCATATAAAAAAGAATTTGAGTTGTAGGAATAAGAGGATTCCTTTTATTCCTGCATAAATACTATATCTTGTATTGTGGAGTGAAGTATTCATTTATTATTTAACACTTGCAAAAGATGCATGTGCAATTAGCTTGAAAGGCTGATCTTTGAATGTAATAATAACTTTTAAAAAGGTAGGGACTGATTTATATTCATTTTTAACATTTAAAAAAATGTAATTAATTTTTAAATTAATGATCACCATTTATTTTTACAAATAACATACAGCATATGCATACAAAAATAAAAAAAGACAAAAGTAATTATGGATTTCGATATGAAATATCCCCATCAATAGTTAAAGTGATACATTATCACACTGAAAATCTTATTTTTTATTTTTACCATCTAACCAATCAAGACTAATCAGAGATTATTGACAATATCTTATGGAATAGAAAATAAGTCTTGTACTGCAGATATACTTTAAAATTTTGGGTTCATTTTTATCAGTGCACCTTCAATAGTGTTAATGTTATACAGTGTATCTGTATTGCTTATGTTGTGTAAACATTAATGATATATAAGTTAAAAAATGATTCATTTTTTAAACTTGTATTTGGTTAAAAACCATAATATAATTGTTTCCCATAATTATAAAAATAACATTATATATATATATGCATGTGTAAATAGATATAACAAAACAGTTTCTGTAATCAATTTGTTAATAGTCTGACAGCTAATGTGACTATTTACTTCAGAAATGGTGGTGTAATTCTGCCACTTTAAATCACTCTTCTACAGCAATTTACAGTGATATTTCAATAAGTTTTTTTTTTAAAAAAAATGCTAAAACAGTGAACTAGTGAATATTGGTTTATTAATTTTAAAAAATCCTGAAGAGATCAGTATTTTTCAGGCACAGTAAAAGTGAAAAATGTGTCTCCCCATGCTTAGTCCTGTCTCCAGGATTTTATTTTTGTAATGTGGTTCTCATTGTATTTGCGAGATTATTTTTAAAAAAGTTTGGAATAATAAAAATTATGAATTTTGTGTATAGTTTATTAAATATTTCTGAATATTTTTACAAAATAATTGCATGACAATCAATTAAAACCAAATGAATACACATGCATATTTTAATTTTATTCATATATGTTTATCTTTACCATTCTCATATTAATTTAGAATTATTGGGAATTTCCATCAGAAAAATAATGGTAGTTTTATGGCTTTAGAATGCTGGTTAACCATTATTATAATTCCTATTATGGTAGCATTTTATAAGTATCAGATTTTTTCTTACTGCTTTTATTGATTTTTTAATTGAAAAAAAAAACCTGAAGAGGTTAGCATCTTACAGGTGAATAAGAAATTTTAACTATTTTGATGCTATTGTTTCTAAAAAAAAGTTTTATATTAAGACATTCTTTCATTTTTGATGAACTTTATGTGAAACTTATTGCTGATATCATCACCTACCAAAATTGACACAGTGTTAGAATTTTCTCAAATATTTTAGTAATTATAAAGTAAATATCAGACTTTAAAGCAGAATTTGATAGATTTGTCACAAATCCATCTTTGTACATTCTCATTAAAACGATCAATTTAAAATTTAAAAAATGTTCATTTTCTCAAAGAGAATTTACCTTAACCTAATTGATGGAACTTATTTATTTACAAATCAGTTTTTAAATATTCAAAAAGTTCAAAGGTGATTTTTCAAAAATATTATTCAATTATAAAATTAAACTGAAAACAAATCAAGTCCATAAACATCACATTATTTAAAGTAAGTCCAATTTATTAAGTTTTAGTATAAAGATTTTATGCAGACACATAAAATTGAGCATTTTCAAAAATTATCATCAAGTGAAAAATAAAAAATGTCAAATTGTTAAAGGATTAATTTTTAAAAATAAAAGTTAATAAATTTGATTATAATGTTAGTAAAAAAACTAAGGTGCTATGATGACCAGATCTTTCAATACTAATTGTGTAATATCATTACCTATATTAACAACACAGTTTAAGGAGATTTGAGATATTCTAAAAATTATAAAAGAAGTTTAATATGTTATAGCCAAATTTGATAGTCTTACCAGAGATTAACATTTATTCATTCATGTTTAAAAATAAATTTAAATCAAAAAAGATTTTGTTGATTTTCTGGAGTTGTTTATTTATGCTATTTTTCTGCCTACCATTCAATGATGAAAACATGTGTACTTTTTGTGTACTCATTTTTTTAAAATTTGCAAAGTTCAAATATGCTTTTAGAATGATTTTTATTTGTAAACTTAAATTTATAACAAGTCCACTTTATTGGGTTTTAGGGTAGAATAGAGATTTTGAACTGAAATCAAAGATTGTATATTGATAAAAACTGTGATTAGGGATAACAGTAGAAAATTTCAGAGCTTAATAAAGTGGCTAATATTTTATTTCACATTTTGTGATACTATCTTTTCAATTATTTTACAACAAATGCATTTTTTTCTAATAATTTTCAACAACTTGCTTAATTATAGCTCTCCATTATATTCTATGCATATCTTTCTTTTTGCATTGCCAAATCCATATAATATTAATATCGTTTACATTCTTTATTACTTTTACAATGCTTCATATAATTACAACCCACGACTGACAGTTTTTATCGCCCCAGAAATCTTCTTCAGAACTATAACAAACACAATACAAATACATGAATACAAATATACATGGACATATAATTTTAATTATATATATATATATTCTATCTTACAATTAATTACATACCCACACATATCTTTATATACCTCTCTATATAATTATTACATGTTTATATATATAATATATTTTAACCATTTTTTATATTTTATATTTATCAATCAGTACTTCCTATAATCATATATATATATTGTACCTATATTGATGTAGGCACATATAATTTTTATCTAAAATTATTATTAAAGTAATCGTTCATAAAAGAAAACATAAAATTAAATGTTGAAGAGTTTCTTGCAGCTTGTTTTCGAAAAAGATAAGAATTAAATAGTTTTCTAGCGTGTTTTTGAAATAAAAAAGCTACAATTAATTAATCAAAAGGGGGGAGGGGGAGTCTTGGTTTAAAAAATGAAACTAAGGGTTGTGAAAGGAAGTAAAGAGTTTTTATTAGTGTTCATAAAAATATAATTTGAAAAGTTAAAACATACAAATCTCTTTTCGTTCAATTTTAATTAAAGAAAAAATAATGTTAAAACTAAATAGTAAATAGTATTAAAATATATGTGCGTATATATTTGAGATTTGTAAATAAATAAAATGTATGCGAAATAAAAGAAGATTATCATTAAAAACACGGCAATGGCTATTAATAAAATAAAACAACACGTTTTATTGCATGGCTATTACTAATTAAGCAATCTTCCAAAACACGTTTATCAAATGATTATCATTGGAATTTGATAACAGATCTTTGCCGGAGATATTAGAAAGACAACAAGGCGCAGGTATAAATAGACCTTTTTTTTATCGGACAGTATTCAGTTCCACAAATTAATTGAGTGAGTGCAGTTCAGAAATTAATTGTGCAGTTAACAAACAAAATGCAGTGTTGAAAAGATCTTGGGAACGCAGGTTTATCTCCAGCCCAGATGTCTGAGAAAACAGCAGATCTGCCCATGAAATAATGTCAGCTTAACATCTTAGAAAATCTCCGTCAGTATCTATTTGTCTCCGATAGTAATAATCGTGAAAATCAGGAAACTCAGCAAGGAAACGTCCCAGCCAGCTGGAAGCATTCATACTGGAAGAAACAACAAACAAGAAGAAAACAAAGTGTTAAATCTATGTTCAAAATCTCAGGTAAAACATTTGCTTATTTTCGTTTATACTGTAATAGCCATTGCATTTCATTAATTCGTGCAAATCCTCCAAGAGACTAATTATATGAACTCGATATCATACATAAATGAACTATTGATATGTGTGTGATTAAATTTCAAATGCTATGTAGTCATTTATTATCATTATTATGTGTGTGCATGAGTTAATATGTGCGTGATCATTCTATCAATATTTATTAGTTAAATTAGAGTGTTCTGTTATTGAATCTATAGGAATATTTAGACTATTTAGAAATGTTAATTTAAAATATGCGTGTGCTTTATTAGAATTATAAAATGTTTAAATTTAGTAAATAAATGTTAGTTAATAAATTATCTTTAAAATTAAACTTTATTTGTCGGTCAATTCTTTTTATCAATTCTTTTTATCAATTCTTTTTATCAATTCCTTTTTATCAATTCTTTTTATAAATTCTTTTTACAATTCTTTATCAAGTCTTTTAACCACTAATTATGTATAATCTATTGGTGATCACAAACAGCTGAGCTAGTCATGGATTTAGGTGTTGAGTTAGAGGCCATTGCTTAAAGTGCATTATTTATTCATCCTTGAATAGATAGCTGGCGCCCGTGTTTATACACAAACAAAAAGTGCTTTGAACTTGGTGTTGAACTCAACAGTCGAGAAGAAGTTATGTCCTGGAAATGTAACATTAGTTATATACTTTATAGCTATCGTTTGGGCATACATACTCTCCGAGTATGTTCTTCTCTGCCTAAGAGGCTGGTGTTTCGAATCCACATATTCGAATGCAGTTGAAATGGCACACGTGGGGCTGAACCTAAGAAACAATAGTAAAGAAATACTTTGTTTCTTGTTTGAAAATTTTGTTTTATACAAAAGTTAATTACGTATGTAAAAGTGCTTTAATTTTAAAAAAGAATTGACCAAAAACTTTTTTTTCGAAATGAAAAGAGATTTTGACATTTATGCTATCAAATCAGAGTCAATTGGGTGTTATGTGTGGAGTTAAAGCATTAAGAGTGGGTAGTGAAAAGGACAAAAGGCTGGAGTTAACGTGAGGTTCCGTCTTAGTAAGAAAAATAAATAAATAAGTCGTGTATTAAATTTAGTGCTAGTTTGAAATAAAATATTGTTTTAAAAATGGAAAAAGAGAAAGAAGAAGTATCTGAGATGCGAATGATGATGAAAATGATGATGAATATGATGGAAGAAATGCGTCAAGAAATTAAACAAAGTCAGTTAGAACTCAAAGCAGAATTGAAGGAAGAAATTAGTCAGGTTAAAACAGAAATTAAAGAACTCAGAGCAGAAGTAAGAGAAATAAGATGTGAGATAATGGTAAAGGTAGAGAAGAACCAAGAAGTTATAGAGTTAGATTTAATTAAAGAAAGTCAGGGAGTTGAGGTCACGAAAGTGGTAGAAATTGAATTACAATCAGATAGCGTTGTGATAAATAAAGTAGACACAAATGTAGATCAAGAAATAGAAGAAAAACATAAGTTCAAGGTAGTAGATAGTGTAGAAAAGTTTTTACAAAAATTTAAAAAGGTTAAAGTAAACGTTCGCATTCGCTGTAGACGTAGATTTAAAACAAAGAGAAAGCGTAAAAAAAATATTCCCAGATTGAAGTAATTCGGAGTTTGTCTAGGTATAAAGGTTTTCTGAGTTACGAAGTTGAAAACAGAACAGAAAGAGAAAGAAATAAAGCAATAAAATATATAAGCGGAACCGATAAGAGAGGAAAGTTAGTTTATATTATAGAATTTGTAGAAAGAAAGAAGGAAACACCTGACATAGTTTAAAAGTTAGTAAATGGGTGGAATAGTAAAGGAAATAAGCAAAAAAGACCGGAAATGGACTATGAGTCTAATATAATTATTTTGATGTAGGTGAAAAGCCTGAATTAGAATTTCGCTATTTAAAATGATGGATTGTTTTGTCAAATAATAATAATGGAGGCTTCGCAAAATAAAATTTTTTTTTTTCTCCACGCACATATTAATTAAGGAAATGTTCGTAAATAAACAGTTCAAATAAATAAAAATCAATAAAATCAAATTAAATAAATGGGTCAAATTAAGGATTTAGAAATAATATTTGTAGAATTAAATAAATGAATAAAATAACGGAAATACATAAAATAAAAACAAGTTAAATAAATAAGTATAATATATCTGTAGAAAATAAATAAAATATTCGTAGTAAAATAAAATAGTTTTTTTTTCTGAGTACACGCACGTTAATATATAAGTTAAAGTAATGGGTTAAAAGTAATATCGTAATATAAATATGTAAATTGATGTCCGTGATAGTTTAAAGATAATATTATAAGATTAGTGTAAAACTAAATATTTAAATAATGTTCATAATGAATTTAAAAATAATATAAATGAAAGTCAATCTAAGTTGTATTAGGAGCATATAAGGGTTCGAATCTAAAGGGATGAGGGTAGTATTGAAATAAGTTAGATAAGGATTAAATTTAAAGCTGTCGACTGGATAAATTCTAGTACTCGCAACGGATTGGCCGGGATCTTCCTCTTTTAAAAAGTGCAATGGCAACAACCAGAGTAAGTCATAAGTCACTTTTCAGGGGAGAATCCCCATATCTCGTACCTCGTTTTCCAAAGCGTAAGTCGGAAATGGACAGGTGAAAATTCCTGCCATTGCAGCTGCTTAGTCAAAGTCCGATCAAGAGAGTCGGCAATCATTTTCCAGGGCGTAAGTCGGAAATGGACAGTTGAAATTCCTGCCATTTGCAGCCACCTTTTCTTAGTCAAAGTCCAATCAAGAGAATTGGCAGCCGATGCTTCATTTATAAAAGATCCCTGTGTCACAAATTTAGTTTGTCCTCGTGGTCATTATCCAGGACGAACATTGTAAGCAATGTTACCAGCATAGAAAGAAGAAAAGCATAATTGGAGATTGCCCTTAGTATGGAAAGGAAAAGATACCAAAAAGCAAACTTAGAAAGAATAATAAATTAAGTTTTAATGTTGTCAGAGATAAAATGGTCAAAAATGACGCATTTTACTCTCAAAAGGAAGGGCGGTGTAATGTACCTATATTGATATAGGCACATATAATTTTTATCTAAAATTATTATTAAAGTAATCGTTCATAAAAGAAAACATAAAATTAAATGTTGAAGAGTTTATTGCAGCTTGTTTTCAAAAAAGATAAGAATTAAATAGTTTTCTAGCATGTTTTTGAAATAAAAAAGCTAGAATTGATTAATCAAAAGGGGGGAGGGGGAGTCTTGGTTTAAGAAATGAAACTAAGGGTTGTGAAAGGAAGTAAAGAGTTTTTATTAGTATTCGTAAAAATATAATTTGAAAAGTTAAAACATACAAATATCTTTTCATTCAATTTTAATTAAAGAAAAAATAATGTTAAAACTAAATAGTAAATTGTATTAAAATATATGTGCGTATATATTTGAGATTTGTAAATAAATAAAATGTATGCGAAATAAAAGAAGATTATCATTAAAAACACGGCAATGGCTATTAATAAAATAAAACAACACATTTTATTGCATGGCTATTACTAATTAAGCAATCTTCCAAAACATGTTTATCAAATGAGTATCATTGGAATTTGATAACAGATCTTTGCTGGAGATATTAGAAAGACAACAAGGCGCAGGTATAAATAGACCTTTTTTTTATCGGACAGTATTCAGTTCCACAAATTAATTGAGTGAGTGCTGTTCAGAAATTAATTGTGCAGTTAACAAAAAAAATGCAGTGTTGAGAAGATCTTGGGAACGCATGTTTATCTCCAGCCCAGATGTCCGAGAAAACAGCAGATCTGCCCGTGAAATAATGTCAGCTTAACATCTTAGAAAATTTCCGTCAGTATCTAGTTGTCTCCGATAGTAATAATCGTGAAAATCAGGAAACTCAGCAAGGAAACATCCCAGCCGTCTGGAAGCATTCATACTGGAACCATTCATACTGGAAGAAACAACAAACAAGAAGAAAACAAAGTGTTAAATCTACGTTCAAAATCCTAGGTAAAACATTTGCTTATTTTCGTTTATACTGTAATTGCATTTCATTAATTCGTGCGAATCCTCCAAGAGTCTAATTATATGAACTCGATATCATACCTAAATGAACTATTGATATGTGTGTGATTAAATTTCAAATGCTATGTAGTCCTTTATTATCATTATTATGTGTGTGCATGAGTTAATATGTGCATGAACATTCTATCAATATTTATTAGTTAAATTAGAGTGTTCTGTTATTGAATCTATAGGAATAATTAGACTATTTAGAAATGTTAATTTAAAATATGCGTGTGTTTTATTAGAATTATAAAATGTTTAAATTTAGTAAATAAATGTTAGTTAATAAATTATCTTTAAAATTAAACTTTATTTGTCGGTCAATTCTTTTTATCAATTCTTTTTATCAATTCTTTTTATCAATTCTTTTTATCAATTCCTTTTTATCAATTCTTTTTATAAATTCTTTTTACAATTCTTTATCAAGTCTTTTAACCACTAATTATGTATAATGTATTAGTGATTACAAACAGCTGAGCTAGTCGTGGATTTAGGCGTTGAGTTAGTGGCCATTGCTTAAAGTGCATTATTTATTCATCCTTGAATAGATAGCTGGCACCCGTGTTTATACACAAACAAAAAAAGTGCTTTGCACTTAGTGTTGAACTCAACAGTCGAGAAAAAGTTATGTCCTGGAAATGTAATGTTAGTTATATACTTTATAGCTATCGTTTAGGCATACATACTCTCCGAGTATGTTCTCTGCCTAAGAGGCTGGTGTTTCGAATCCACATATTTGAACGTGGTTCAATATATTGTACCGGGTTCACTCCACTGAAGATCTTACACTGCAAAGGTTTTGGCTGGTTTCAAACTTCTTTATAACACATAGAGTGACTTTTAGTAAATTCTAGACAATTTCACCAATGTCATTCATTAAGACATTGTATATAGTAATTTAAAGTGAATGGTCCATTCTCATGCTTTCCTTGCCAGTACTTCAGCTTTGCTCATATATAAGCATTTGAGTTGCAGGAATAAGTGGATTCATTTTCTTCCTGCATAAATACTATATCTTGTATTGGAGAGGAAAGTATTCATTTATTATTATTAACACTCACAAAAGTGTATGCACAATTAGCTTGAAAGTTTGATATTTGAATGTAATACAATTGTAAACATGCACTATATAAAAATGAATCTTATATAATTATAAATGTTACATGAACGAACGGGCATGTTCGAGCAAAATGGGAAATATTATTGATAGCTTTAACTATCAACAATACCCACGATCATATTGTGGCTTACCTCGGCTGCTAGATTCAAACCCCTACTATCCAAACACTTTATTTGTTTCAGAGTAAACCCCGGGCACCAGCTAGTCTAAGACTAATGTATTCGGACAGTAGGTTCATAATCCAGTGCTCGAAACATTCCCTAAAACTAACTCAGTCTAATTTTAATTCAATAACAAAATATTATTTAATTAGTGGTGAAACAATTGATAAAAGATTGGTAAAAGAATTGGTAAAAAGAATTGACCGACAAAATAAGGCTTAAATTTAAAGACAATTTATTAACATTAATTATACTAAATAAAATACTTTTATAGATTTTTAACTAACAGAATATTGGTATTTTTTAATCACGCACACACTGACATATATAATAAAGCATTAAGTAATATTTGATATTTAGAACACACAAATTAATAGTTCATTTTTATGTGCTATAGAGTTCATATAATTTGTCTCTTGGGGGATTCATGAATGCGATGGCTACTTAAGAAAGAATATAAGAAAAAAAAAGTTATTTACCTAGGATTTTGAGCTTGCTGTTTGCTGCTTCTAATGAGATCTCTCTAACCAGTTAGATTTGAAATTTTCCTGCAGAGATTTGATCATTATTAGTTGGTATTATTCCTGAAGACAATTAGATATTGACGGAGATTCTTCAAGCTGTTACGAAGACATTATTTTCATGGACAGTTCTGGACTTAGGATAGAGGCAGCTGCATGTTTTTGATGGCAACTAACACTGCATTTTTTAACTGAATGAACTAACTCAACTCTATGCAACTGACTTGACTGAATGGTTTTCTGAACTGATTGTCTGATAAAATTTGGGCTATTTATATGTGGTGTGTGTTTTCATTTTCATGTCTGCCGGCAATATCTGTTGTCAAAATTCCTTTGATATAAGCTTATAATCCTGTTGTCAAAATTCCTTAAGTAGCTAATCCTTGTTAATATTGTTGTTGGGTATTTTAATTAGCAACCATCACAAACGTGTTGTTTTTGTTTTTAATTAGTAACCATGCAAACGTGTTTTTTTAATTCTTTAACCTTCATTTATTTTTAATATTTAATATGCATATATATTATTTACATTCACACACACATATATAATTTTATTCTAAAATCAAAACTAGTTTTAAGATTACCTTTTTTTCTTTAATTTAAATAAAGAGATTTATATTTTTAGACTTTTGAATGTTTCAACTAATAATAATAATATGATAAACTCTTTAAACTTAAAACTTCTAATTTGATGTTTCTGAAATGAACCCCCACTCCCCCCTTTTAATTAATTAATTGTAACTTTTATTTCAAACTCTAACTTTTACTGCTTTCGAAACAAACTGCAATAAAACTACTAAACTTTTCAATACATATTCTTTTAACGAATAATTTTTGTTTAATAAAGAAACTTTAAATTTTTATAACTTAATTATTGATTTGTCGATTCCTTACTTTAATAATTTTTTTAGATAAAATTATTTCATATATGTGCCAATATAGCCTTGGCACAATTTATTATTTCATTTATTTTTTAGTATTTTATTCTTATTAATATTTTTATTTTTTTTAATGATATAATTCTAATATAATATATTCATATTTATATATATATAATTACATTATCATTATTATTCATAATTTTAACATTCAATATGTATAATTTTCTTAACTTATAATGTTATTTCTTTTTATCTTTTATTACTAATTATTTTGACCTAAACTTTATTATTTTTTAACATATTTCATACTTTCTACTAATATTTTCAAATCTTAACTGCTAATTATACAAAAGTTTTAAATTTTACAGTTATACTTAGTAGCTCCCTTTTTCCATTTTTATATAATGTAATCTATTTTTATTTTTAATATCTCTTCCTCCTCCTACTACTACTATTGCTATGGTAGTATTACATATAATACACTTCACCACTTGATGGCAGTGGTTTTCGCCCAATGCACATCAATATGCTGTTTTAGCGGCCTAACTTATAGCTAACACTACTATTGTTGTTGTAGCCATATTAGGCCACTTTATAGCAATATATTCTATGTTTTACATAATGAAATACCATGCCCATTGTATTGTGAAAGTATTCCTCAAGTGAGCACTATAGCTGTATTTTAAGTATGCAAAACTTAAAATATTCATTAATGAAAAATTGTGAGAAAACTTAATAATAGTACAAAGTAAGAATTGTCAGTCCATCACACAGGTTTTCGTATGATTTGTAACTGAACACAACTGTGAAAGGTTAGGTTGAAAAGCAGACTTGGGTCGAGTTCTTGTGAAAATGCTTGTTTACACAGAAATACATGCAAGAATAATACAATGGTGACAGCAAAAAATTCATTGAAGCTAAGTGAATTACCATCTAAGTGACTGTTTATTTTTTATCTAATTTGCACCAAAAAATTTATAACTTGTATTTTTTATTCAATAAATGTCCAAATTATTTCATAAAAAATTGTTGTTGTTATTTACATAATTGAAAAGAAAACTAAATCTGCTCTCCATCAAAAAGAAAAGTGTAAATTTATTAAAAACAAAATGTTTAAGGATTTGTTAAAAAGCATAAAAATTAAGCAATAACTTCTCAGTAGCGTAAATGTGTTTTAAAAAATATCAAAGAAGTCAATAATTAAAAATCAAACCAACTCACTTCCACTATCTACAAATAAAAAAGAATTTTTTGGTAGCATAAATTTAAAATATATATATATCAAAATAAAAAGATGATAATTAAAAAGAAAACCAACCCCCCTCCACCATCTAAAAACAGTGTTTGGTTCTTAAAAATCAAACCAACCCCCTTCCACCATCTAAAAATAAAGAACTTTTTGGTAGTATAAATGTTAAAAAAATATATACAGTATATCAAAAACAAAAAGTAAAAAGATGATAATTAAAAAGAAAACAACCCCCCTCCACCATCTAAATACAAAGTGTTTGTTTCTTAAAAATCAAACAAACACTCTTCCACCATCTAAAAATAAAGAACTTTTTGGGTAGCGTAAATGTTAAAAATATATATAAATTTTCCAAATTTGTAAAAAATTAAAAATATAAATTTATAAAATTTACCATATTTTAACCATATCATCATCTCATGAACATGTATATTGATGTTATTGAGTGAAAAGTAGCACCATCAAGTGGTGGAGTGTATTATATGTACTACTACCATTGCTACTCCTCCTCCTTCTATTATTATTATTTTATGTGAAAAAAAATTTCAGGTCCAAATCTCAATATAATATTGGGTTAATATTATTAATATAAGTAGCTATTTATATTAATAAGATTAAGCCAGTATTAAATAGAGACTTGGGCCTGAAAATTTTTTTGACATAAAATGATAATAATATTAGTAGGGATTAAAAATAAGAATAGATTTAATTCTATAAAAAAATAGAAGGGAGCTACTAAGTATAACTGTAAAATGTAAAAATTTGAATAGTTAGCAGTTAAGATTTGGAAACATGCATAGAAGGTAGGTTAAAATATGTTAAAGAATAATAAAAAGTAAGTTAAAATAATTAGTAATAAAGGATAAAAAGAAACACTATTATAGGCTAAAGAAAATTATACATATTCAATAATTATAAATTTATTAAATGCACATTGATTACATAAGTAATATTCATTGAGGCTGTAATATAATGTATAATAATAATAATGTAAATATATATAAATATGAATATATATTTAGTTTTATACTTTTAATAAATTAATAATAAAATAAAAAATAAATAAAATAATATATATATAATGAACCGGATGCTTTATCTGATTCAAAAGTTCCATTGCAAATTTAAAAAGCTAACTTTTATTTTCATAAAGTTTTGAAAGAAAAATATTTTAATGCTTTATATGTTACAATGCACATACACAATTATATTTTAAAATTCTCTAATTTTACTTTTCAGTTTAAAAATAAGTTTCTTTTGACACTTACTTTTTTAATCAAATTGTAAAAACACTCTAATTTGAAAAGTTTTAATTTTTTGAGAAAGCTTTTAATTTTGGAAAGTTTTAATTGCATTCCTGTTTCTTTTATTTTGTTATAATCTAATTTTAATTTATTTGTAAAAAAAAAGCTGAGACTTAATTTTGCATTTACTTTTTTTAAAATTAATTTTGGATAAGAAAGGAACCCTGCAAAGATTTTAATTAAGATTAAATCTGGGATAGAGATTTGCCCTGGGCAAAAACTTCTAATTAAAAATGATGTGAGAGATAAGGGTGTACATAAATAACCCTGGGATTTCAGATTAATTATTATTTGGCTATTTATTTTTATTCTGCTTGTTGAATTTTATCTTTTGCTGTCTGCTGTTAGGAAATTCTTCTGATATCATACTATAAACCATTATTTACTAGATAGCATTATTCTCTGCTGTATGCTAAAATTGCCTGCCATGATGAATCTTTTCTACAACATGCAGTGCTAAATTCACCTGAAGACAGACCCCAGATCCTGAGTTGTTTCTTCAAAGATAATTCTGTAAAAGTGTAAACAAGAACTGAACCAGACCCTGCCTCTACACTCCTTATCAAAAAGATGAATCAAAAGCCTTTATGGTGGATTCAAATTAGGAACTTTGCCTCTCTCGCTGGAAGAAATCTGATCCACTTTACATTAGGCCTTGAGGTAAACATTTCATATTTTTACCAGGGTTTAAATCTCTGTTAAAATCTCAGCTTAATTGTAAAATAATCCAGTATTTATTAGAAGTTTTGAATATTCCTTCAATATTTTTATTATTTTCTGTATTTACTTATTAGTTAAAGTATATATAGTGGACTCTTAGTTTTAAGACTCCATATTTTTTTTAAATTTATTTAGTGTGAGAGTGTATTGTGAGTTTCTATTTTACATGCTTCATGTTGTCTTTTTATATTACTAACCCTTAATAAAAGCTTTGGATGACATTCATAATTTTCTTTTAACTCACCTGTCCCTTTTATTACATTGTAATTAATTTAGGTAAGCTTGGTTTGTGTTTCCTGCAGACCACAAATCTTTTGGCTGGCAATTTGTTGCATATAGTGTTCTGGTTTTCTTAGATCAGAGATTTTGTTTTCTTCTCTTTAAATTAAATAAAATTGTAATCTTCTCTTGTTCTATTTTTTATTGTCTTGCTTTTGGGTCAACTGTGAAAATACCTTGAACATAATTAATCATAATCTGTTCTGCAGACACATGACCCTCTTGATCCCAATGCCTTATTCTGAGCCAAGGAAATCTCACCCTTGCTGTTTTGTTGTATTCCTTGTAAGACCATTTTATTTTTGAAATCTCTACATAGGGAAACTGGAATTAGTTTTTATAAATTGCTAGCAGGAAGATATTATAAGCCTCTCTTTTTAAATTATAGGAGAGAAAATGAACTTATTTGTCAGGGTATTTAATGTTTTCAATACTCTTGTACACTCTCTGATAAATACACTAGGAGAATGTAGGCCAAACTTTTATATTTTGTTTGCCTTGGATTTATTTTCTTTTGAATTTAATAAACTTTAAAATTATTTAAAATTAGTTTGGCTGAGTTTTGTCTCTGTTGTCTTTTCTCAATTGTCTGAACAATCTTAAAGATCACTTTCTCTCCCTGGGTCTAGATGGTGGCAATCATCATCATTATTAACTTTTGATCACTGTAAATTAAATTTTCTAGGCCATAGTGGCACCCTTGGAGATAAAAAAAATGTAGGAGTGACACCTACAAAATATATAATTATAGAAAGTAAATATAAAATATAAAGAAGGTTAAAATATATTATATATGAGATAATAATTATAGAGAGATACATAAAGCTATATTTGGATATGTAAATAATGGTTATCATAATTATCATTGCTTTCCATTATAAATCCACTACAGAATGAAGGTCTCTCCAAGTTCAATCCATCTTCTCAGATCTCTATATTCTCTGCTCAACTTTATGCCTGTACACTTTTTTATTTCATCCATCCATCTCTTATGTGGTCTTTTTTAAGTCAATTGCAATCTCTTGGAATGCAGTTTAAGATTTTAATTGTCCATCTATTATCATCTCTTCTAGCAACATGTCTAGCACAACTTCAATCTTTTACTTTTTTCAATGCTGTCAGTAACACTTATTTGTTCTCTTACCCATGTATTGCATTTTCAATCTCTTCTTGTTATTCCTAACATGCATCTCTCCATATTTTTTTGAGTTGTATGAAGTCTCAGTATTGCTTTCTGTTAAGTATCCAAGTCATAGATCCATAAGTAAGGACTGGTAAAACACATTTATTAAAAACCTTCCTTTTCAAACACATAGGCATATTTCTACAAAAAAATTCCAACCAAGTTCAATTCTATGATTAATTTCATCTATAATGATTCTATCTGCATTAATAATCTGTCAAAAATATTTTCTTAACTTTTTCTAACTTATCATAATCAATCTTTATTTTCATCTTTTGAGAAAATCCATTGACCATTACTCTTGACTTTTTAATATTCACCTTTAGTTCTATTTTCTTACTTTCATCTGATAACTCTTGCAAAATTTCCTGATACACTGAAGCATTATTCACAAAAACAACTACATCATCTATGTATTTAAATGGATAAGGTCTTATACATGAGGGGTCAGAGTGACTTGAGGTCTACATAGGTATGGCAATAATATTGGCAGTAGCATGGGATTTAGGTTTTCATGTTCAGAATTTCAATGACATGGATGGCTGAAAGGTTGGATGTTGGAGTAGATTGAAACCTATCCATTAAAGTATGAATATTTGCTATCTTAATATAAACTGAGCACTGATTATATATATATATGAGATATGATAATCTGGACCAACTGATGAGTGCCAGTTTAGAACGAAATATGTATATCGGTGATTATTTATATTTTCTACATGTGTGTGGTCATTTGTATCAGTTGTACGAGATAGTGTGGATAGTTGAAGGGTGATTAAAAATCTGAGTTTAAATCCCCTATATTTATTCTATAGAGTAAATAGTTATCACTTTAAGAATGTAATTAGAGGGGATTTGAACCCAGATTCTTGAGATCCCTTCAGTTACTCACTCCATTTTAAACAAGCAATACACATGATCACAGACGTGTGAAAAAGATTAATTATCTCCTATATATGTGCACCACTCATCGATCATTATCACCTCCTCACATATATATAATCAGAACATGACTTATATTATGATAGCAAATCTACAAATTTTAATCAACAGGCTTCAATCTTTTCTTCTCTTCAACTCTTTAGTCATTCATATCATTGAGAATCTGATGATGGCATGTTTAAAGCTCTTGTTTGCAATTTTTGTTGTCAGATCTATGTTGATTATAAGTCATTGTGACCCCTCATATGTAGGACTTTAAGGCTATTTAAATCTACAGAAGAGGGATGGGCAGAATACAGACTGAATCTGCAATATTTAAATACAAATAATCTGGATTCAAATTCCCTCTAATTACATCTAGCATAATTATATATACTATACTTGTATTTTAATATTACAGTTTAAGAATGGTAATATATTTAAATAACTTGATAGCTTTTTAGATATAAAAATGGACTGAACAACTAAAGATTCTTGGTTGGTAAAATACAACAAAGTTTAATAAAGTAAATAATAGAGTACTATATCATAGTGCCATAACTATTTAAATAGATTGGATGTATATACAGTTATTATTTTACAAAAGTTGATATTTGGAAATTAGACATGAATAATCAACTGAAACTAAAAGATGCTTTGTAATATTCTGAAATGTGATGGTTAAATCATAAGGTCAATTGATAAAATTTGTTCTATTTTCTGTTTGTGATGATGCTGAATATGCTATTATAAGATGTATTTTTATTGATTAGGCAAATGAATCAATAGATTAAAACAATTCTAAAAAGTATTTTACATAAATGTAGGCATGGACTTCTATTTACATTGTAAAAAATTATGTTGAAGATACTCTACAATGAAGAAAAAATGGTTCTTGCATAAGAAAATGGTTGATAATTTAGGGCAGTGTGTAATTTGTTGAAGTTTTTTTTTTTTTTTTAAAATTTAAAAAAATTGGAAGGGCTTATTGACGAATTTTTGCTATTAAACAATTGGTGAAGGTTGTGATGATCTTGTACCCTTATTTTGTCTTTGTACGGGGATCAGTTGGTTTTTCATTTTCTAATTAATACTGTATGATTTTCTGAAATGATTAGAGACAGGATACCTAAAATATTAGAGCCTGAAACAATTTTTATGCTTCATTTAGTCTGGATTTGAATCTTAATTCATTGGCATGACAAGAAGATATCCCTGTGACTATAACTTAAATTAATGATTGAATTTGTTTTAAAATTACATGAATAAATATGACGTGAAAATATCGAAAGTATACTTGGTATAATTATATTATTAAAAATTTTATATTTAAACTCTGTATGAGTATTATTTTACATTAATTTTATAGTAATTTATATTTTAAATATTTTAATAATTAATTTTTAAAATATTTTTTCTGCTAATTTTATAAAACCCGTTGGTTAATAAACTATGTATTTGTATTTTATTAATTTTATTTTTAATAATTCCGGATAGCCAATAAGAAGTAGTAGAAAGGTTTACGTTAAGATAATTAGAAATCATACAAATGTTTTTCTTCTGCAGTACAAATAGTGTCTCACTTGGAGATGCAAATTGTATTTTAATAAAATGAAGTTCCAGAGATTGAATGGTTTGTCAGTAATTAAAATCTTAGTCTGATTTTACGTCTGACTATGCAATTTATTTTAATAAAGTACATCAGATGAATAGTATTTATTTTAATTAATTTGGAATTAGAAGAACCTAAAGTTGTTATTATTATTAAAGTTTACTTTTTATTGAATGAAAGACCAAAAAAGTCAAGTATTTTTTAGGAAGTTTTATAATAAAATATTAATAATTTTTATTAGACTTTGTTAAACAAATGTCCTCATTAAGTAATATTTTATAACAATATAAAAATGTATTTAAGCCTTAACTGCCTGAATTAATTCAATATAGGCTCAAGTTAAATTTTGAATATCTAAATTTTTAATGCTATTTAGATATTTGATCACATTTTGATTTTTTTCTATTTTTAGATCTATATTTACTTACTTAATTAGAATATGTATTTCTAAAGCAATATGTAACCTGCTTATATTGAATGTTTTATATACATACAAAGAAAGATTTGATCTCTGGACTTTACAGTCTATTTATCTTTCATTCCTTCTCAAACAAGCATCACAAGGATAAGAAGTAGTGGTCATGTGATGTTTATTGGCCATCTCAAACAACTGATATACCTGACCACATGCATGTGAAAAAGATGCACGATTCCCAATATAAATATTTCATGTAGAACAAGAATTCATCAGTTGGGCATATGTGCGGTAATATGTATTGGTTGCTTGATATGTAATAGAAAATGAATAGACCAAAAAATTCTGACATCATATCTTTCTATGTATTTAGTTACAATATGTAATATTTTTGAAATACAAACATAATTTATATATTTGGAGTTTGAATATACTATAGGAATTTGAAAACAGATGTTCAAGCTCCTCTCAGCTATTTACTCTATCTCATATAATCATCCATTAAAGTTTGAAGATTTGCTATCTTAATATAAGCTGAGCATTGATTATGTATAAGTGTGAAAATGATGATCTGAATCAACTGATGAGTGCTTATTCAGCACAAAATATAATGTACTGTATTGGAGATCATTTATCTTTTTCACATGTGTGTGGTCATGTGCATTGGTTATATGAGGTAGAGTGGATGGCTCAAGAGAGTTTGAAAGTCTGTGTTTAACTTTCCTTTATTAATTAAAATATGTTTTTACATAATTTCAAGATTAATAAAATATTATAAAAGCACCTATAGAGATTCTATCCAGGAAATAAATTCATTAACGGCTTCATTAAATCCTTCTATTCTGACACATTAACATTATCCATTCATTAATAATGTGGTTCATTCTTTGTGTTTCACTGGATCTACATAAGTTATTGGCTGTTAAATTCCATTTAAGAAGTAATCAGCACAACAACTTATGTTGTTGTGAATTTGTTGATGAGATTTTAGTAATATTTAGAAAGATGAAATTTAGATAGCTCTACTATTGACCTGGAAAAACTCTATAAGAAACTATTTTTTACAGCATATTAGTATCTAAAAAATTTTCAATTGTTTTAAAATCCATATAAGCACATACAATCATGAAAGTGTGTATAAATAAGTATAAAATACAAAGATTTTATAGTTTTTAAATATATATGTCACATCAAAACAATAAATATATCAGTCCATTTTTGTGATATTGAATTTTTTAATAGTGATGAGACTCAAATTAGTCTTTATATTTAATCAATTAGTTTACATAATAAGTGTGTAGAAACAGTTGCAAAGCATAATTTCACTTTTGAAAATGGGATTTTGTGTGGCCACTAAAATGGGTAAAGCAAAATATAAGATTCTATGTGTTTTATCCTCTATTAAGTTTTTTATCTTCAATTAATACTGATTTTAAAACATTTAGTAGTAAATTATTGCCGTTTACTTTTTGTTTCTATATTTTTATTGTGTTTGTACAAATAATAATTAACATCTAATAACATTTAATACATATTTATCATAATAATTCCACAGATATAATTATAGATATCAAAGACAAATTCTAAAAACAGTCATTAGTATAACATGCATGTATTCATTCCATGCCTATGATTTCAGGTTCAGATATGGGAATCAGATAGGTGAAACAACCCCAGAGAAAATGAATTATTATTTGAAAAATATAAAACTAAATGCCAATTTTCTGCATTCACATAAATCCTTATAAGAACTTGGGGTTGTAATAAAAGAGAATGACTTTTATTTTAATAAAACCCCAAAACAAAAGAGCTATTATAAAGGTTAATAGAGAAACCTTATTTGAACTCAGGGTTAACATTTAGTAATTTATGATTTTCTAGAAACATTAAAAAATGTTATTTCTGTTTACATGGATATAAACTCTTTATTTCTATTTTTTTATTAAATTAAATTTCCAAGAAAATACTTAATTTAACATGCATATATAGAATGTGTTCCAGTAAAAACATGACTGGTGTAAAATAAATGACAAGGAATTGTTTATATTTTATTTTTATTATTGATTATTTAAAATAAAGACTGGTGTACTACTGGAAATAGATGTAAAATTGTTTGAAAGAGTTATTAAAATACTTCATTTAAATCATCCACAAAATGTTCTTACAAGCTTCCAAATATTCTGAATTAAAGCATAAAATATTTTCATCGTAACCAACTTTAATTTGGGAAATAATCAAATATCAACAAATCAGAAGAATTGGGTAGAGTCTCAATCATAACAAGGCTTTCTCTAGCTAAAAGTTTTGCATATTCTTATCATTGTGGGTCAGCACATTGTTATACAACAGAGATAATATTCAGGGAACTTGCAAAAAACTTTGACCCAGAGATGATTCAAAATACTCAAATATTAGTTAATATTTACATACATACTGTCTGAATATCAAGTGTATCTGTGATTATAAGGACTTTTAAAAAAACAGTAAGCAATATTTTGATTTGACTTTTTTGGATTCACAATTTTGTAGCGTTTCTTTCTTTTTAATCTCCATTTTGAATTCTGGTATTTGGTTGATGATTCATATTGGAAATTACCATGTCTCATCATTTATGCTGATAAAAAATCTGGACTTGTGGCAATTTTTATATAGTTCACAATGTTCCATTCTGACATCTTTTGGATTGATTATTAACAAATAAAGAACAATGCTTATGTACCCTATCCATTTTTTAAACTATTCCATTAAAGGATGAATCACAGTGGTTATGGAAATGTCAATGAGTTTCTCAATAATTATAATAAATAACATACAGTGATCAGTTTAAAGAATTTGAGAAATTGTTGCATATTAATGTGATTGACTATGTACCATCTTCAATGGTTCTCTGTCATTACAAAATCTAGAAAAACTATTTGAAAATGTTCATGCTATTTATGTCTACAATGCCTTACATATTACAAACCATATTAAACATTTCAATAGTAAAATTTTTCTGAATTTAAAACAAAGTTTAGTGTGTTAGAGTGTTGCGCCCTCATGTTTTTTACAAAGGCACAAAACTTTACTGTCACATTTTATATTGTATCCATGATCTAGACATGCTAGAATTTTAGAATTTTTGTGGTGAATAGCTAAACTATGTCATTATTTAGCACACATATTGATTAAAATTTGATAATTCAGGTGGCTTGGAAAAAGAATCGGTCACCATTTTATTGTGATTATACCTATTTCTTTCTCTTGTCCCCCGTATATATATATATATATTATAAGGTGTGCCTCTTACATTCATCCAATACCAATTACACACCTTGAGGCCTAATTCAAATCCAAGACACATGATAGTAACATCCTTTATTAATCACTATATTAATAAAAATAAAGCACTATAATTGATAAACCATTCACTGTGATATATATTTAAACCCCAATTTAATTATACTATAAATATGTATCTCAATTAAAGTATAAAACATATACACAATAGCTAACCTTTAATAATTATTATCTTATTAAGTGTGACGTAACTCTGACACACTACAACAATACATGAAAATATGATCAGATAAAATAAACACAAGTAAGAAATGAAAATAACAATTAAAAATTTTAGTTAATAACACATTAACTATATATATATAACAATCATTAAAAATGATATCAACAGTGGTCCTATATAATAATCATGAACTTGATATTTTACAACAATGAGCTTCTTCTCAAAAAGAGAGATAACATTTCTCATCTATTGAATAACCTGCAAAAATTTAAGCAGAGAATTTGAATTTGCAATTTGAAGAGAAACTCCATCCACCTTTGAGTTGAAATAATATTAACACCAATATCTGAATATTTGAGAATGCAAGAACAAGCATATAGAACTAAAACTAGCCAACTGAGGAATATGAAACTGAAATCTTCAAAATTAAATTCTGATTATTTGAATTTCCAAAATATCTATAATTCTAAATTATAGATTGAAGTATCTAAACTTGAGGATATCTAATAGTGCAAAAAATATTGCTTTTAATTCATTCAAAATGGTTTAGTAAATATATATATATAAATAATAATATAGACAAACGTGCATTGCTAAGGGCAAAAGCAACATCGGGAAAAGAAAGTCATCACTCATGAAGCTATGATTATCAGAACTGGGAAAAAATTGATGAAGCATTTAATATGTGCCATAAAACCTCATGTTTATTATTAAAATGGATAGAGTAATTTCACACTTCAAAGCAAAAAATTCCAAGGATACACAAGATGAGTGACTTAATGGATAATCTAGAACACACAATTTACCATCTATGCCTGAAGTAGATTAATGAGGATTACCAGAATGATTCATTAAGACATTTTTCCTTATGAACATTAAAACTAAGTTTAGGTTGATATCATGAATTTTAGTTATTTGTATATTTTGTATAAATGTTTTTGTTCTTCTTTTAACATGGATGCAAAGGGAAAATAAGTGTTAATATGTAACATAATGGGAAAATATTATTATCATTATTGTAAGTAAAATAAAATATAGGTTATGATGAGCACTTGCTTGTGTACAAATCCAATCACCATCAAAGGGCAAAGGTAAGACTTTACCTAAGACATATTTGTTACAAACATTTGTACAATTGCATCATATATATATTTTTGTTTGTTTATACTAATATTTGTTGCAAATGTTTTCAGTATACTTGACTAATTATGTCTATCATAAATGGTCTTTCTTGTCTGTATCATAACTTCAGTATATAAGAGGGAGATCCTATATCATCATTGTGACTGGTAGGCAGTTAATAAATGAAGTTAATGAAAGTAAAATGAATTATGATTTCAAATAATAAATAGCAAGGATGATTGAGACAATCATAAACATAATATAAATTAAATTTATGTTGACATGGACATCAAATGGCTATTTCATTTAGGGGATAAGGGTTTGGAATAATTATTGGAATCATTTTCCAATCAAAGTGTAACCATAAGTGTCAAATTAAATGTTTTATCGTTTATTATAAATTTTCTTTATTAAAAATTTCAACCACTTTGTTAAATATATGTAAATATTTAAATTAAAGACTCTCAATGTAATTTTCCAAATTCAATGTCTTTTCACATACTTATAAATATTTTGATGCATTTATATATATTTTTATATATTCACACCTACCATTAAACACACACTTGTTTATGCCTACTCATATTTTAAATGATATTAATATACTCTGAACTAGATGATCATGCAGATTCTCCATGAATTTGAAACTTGGGAATAATGGAAATGAAAAAGGGTAAGGATGAGTTGAATTTAAATATATAGTTTTATATTTATTTGATCACTAAGCTCTTCTCTCCTAAGAATGAAGGTTCAAGGATCAATGATAGACTTTTTTTCACTGTGATAGCCTAGATAACCTATTTTCATACCAGGTAAAATCCTGTTCTGTTACAATATATATATATATATTCTACTTTAATTGTTAAAAAAAGTTTGCCTTGAAAGCAGTTTGACATTGTTGATTGTTATTGATATTGGAATTGTCTAAATGTTAGCTGGAATTAATGATATATATATTGTTAAAAGGAGGTTGCCTTGACAACAGATTGAAATTGTTGATTGTTATCTACATTGGGATTGTCTAAGTGTTGACTGGTTTCTAATATATATATATAAGTTTGAAAGGGTAGATAACTTCCATTCATTTTTTATTGTATACATAAAAATTTGCAATTGAAACATTCACTTATGTTAAAAAATAAATAATGGAAAGAATGTGTATATAATAATATCATGGGAAAAACTCTACATTTTAAGAGAATTTTCTAAAACTGTTGATTAATCATCTTAATGCTAATATTCTTCCTTTTAATATCTATTGAGTGTAGGTACTTAAATTAAATACTTTTCTTTGACATTATTTATTTTATTCAACATTGAGTATTTATTTGTTCATTCTCTTTTAAATTTATATTTATTATTGGGTATTTTTTATCTTACTTTATATTTAACTTTTTTAATTTTTATATCTGTTATTCCTTTTCTGGAATACCTCTAAAATGCATATTCTTCTTCCTTTACTTATCATAATAATATCATGTTTTTTTTTAACAATAACGATATATTTATAATAGAACAATAAATGAAAATATTTAATTTTCAATGATACTGTTTCCTATATAGACAGTATGGAAATATAACTCTCTTAATAAGAATTTAATACATACAAATAACATTATATGATCAAATATGTAAGTAATTGTAGACAGTAAAATATATATTTTATTTAATTAAACATATTTATAATTATATAGTGCATTATATATATTTCTTATAACACTTCTTTCATATACACTTCAATGCAAACAAATTTTCTTAAACTTCTTTATTTTCCTTACAGTATCGACTGTCCAGCAGTCTTCATCAGAGCTCTAATCTTCTTCTCTGCTTTTAATAGAAGATTAGAGTTCTGATGAAGACTGCTGGACAGTCGAAACTGTAAGGAAAATAAAGAAGTTTAAGAAAATTTGTTTGCATTGAAGTATATATGAAAGAAGTGTTATAAGAAATATATATGATTATATGAAGATATGTAAAGAAAGTGAAAGAGAAAAATAAGAGAATATATAGTGTATTCTTTTAATTTGAAAGTCAATAAAAATTGAAACAAATATATAGTGTATTTTTTGCATAAGAGGCTCTTCAATTCATTATCAATAATAGGAAGGTAAGAAAACAATTATTTTAATTAAGCAGAAATTTAACAAATAATATATTGCTTTTATTTGTGTAACAAATTGGATTTCTGTTTGGTTTAAGTTAGGATCTACATAATTACAATTCTCTTATTTTATCTATTTTAATGTGAAATTCACCAAATTACATTTCTATTTTTGTTTATATGCTTAAAGACTTTAAAATCCAATTTTATAATATTGACTGTATTCTTGTACTGTAAATTATAGTAAACTTTACATCATTTTTTTTTTGTAATACCAAGTTTCATTTGATTATTTGACAGTACATAGAATATTAGTGTTGGAGGTTTGTCATAATAAACTATGGAATAAAATTATATTTTTATAGATAATTAATTTAAGCTTAGAATATAGAGATTGGCATTATCTCTATGATTTATTTTTGTTTTTTGCTAAAAGCATTTTTTTCAGCAAGTTTAACTTGATAATAAAATAATCCATTTATATGTGCTTGTAAAAACGTAAAATAACACAAAATTTTAAAAATAATAAAGTTTTTAAAGTGTTATAGATAATAAAAATATAATAAACATTATTATAATTTTATCATTAAAAAAATAAAAGAAAAACATATCTGAATAAATATAAGCAATATATATATATATATTTACCTTTTCAAATTACATATAGAACAATTTACACTTATATATATGCATATTAATTATTTATTTATTTAATATTATATATACATATATTAAAATTTAAATAAAAACAATTATTTACTGTAGAGATTGAAATTGTTTTTTTTTTTTTGCATGTATCTTTATTTGCTATCATTCTAACACTATTTAGAATACAAACACTTTTACATATTGACCATAATTGTAATTAAAATATATTAAGTTTTGCATGAGTAAATTTAAGTTACAATAATAAAGAAACAAAACCAAGCATTACATAATGTTTACTTGGGGAAATCAATAGGGAAAGAGTAGCATCATTGGATCAGTTAATCCCTTTTAAGTAAATATTTTAGCACAATTTAAACTTTATTCATAAGAAATAATATCAATAATTAATATACTTTTGACTCGTAATTTCAATGTAAATCGATACTATTTTAGTTTAAAAAAGATAATCATGTAATACAATAACTTATCATGTAGTAATTAAAATAACCAAATTAAAGTGTGAAGTGCTTTTACTATAGAAATATGACATATATCCATATGCTTAAAAATATAATAAAACTTTTAACCAGTTCTTGCTTACAAATTTGAGACTTGAATATCTAATAGAATATAAATACAGAGACTGCAGACTATATAACAAAACATAAAAGTACGCACTTTAGGAGTAATGCATAAACATTAAAAGCAAAATATCTAAATAAAAGAATGAGCAAGTATTTTTAATACTCTCGAAATAATAAAATTTTTTGAGATGGAATTGAATGAAGATGTTGCTAAAAATAAACAATAGATGAACAATAAACATGTTAAATTGGATTTCAAAAAAATAAAGACATATGAGAAACGTGAATGAGATAAGAAACTTGGCTGAAATAAAAGAAAAATTATGGTTTACTTTAATTGGAGAAATATTAATAGTAAAGTAATAATGGTTGAAAATGACTAATGAGTTATCAGGATATATAAATAACAACAGTATTTTAGTATTTTACTTAGTTTTATTTTTTTGACATTTAACATTAAATTCATTTAATGACAAAATTGTTTACTAGATTCTTCAATAAATGATAAGAGGAAATTAAACCATATGTTTACATATTATGATTGATGACCATTATTTTAAACTACTCTTACTCTACTTCAGAATATTTCTGCAATTTCCTTTTAGCCTTTGCTAAAAAAATCTAATTAAAGAATTTGTTTTTATTAGATTTAATGCTCAACATCAAAAAAAAGTAAAATAAAATATTGTTTTGTTAGTATTATTATCATTAATATTTTAAGCCAATAAACATCACATGACCACCACCTCTTATGCTTGTGTATAACTGTTGTTAAAACAGGCAAAACTCATTATACGTATTGCCACACACAATCTCATAAACAAAGATAATAAAAATTTGCATAAATTACATCTGCATTATTATAATATGTATATAAGATAGTTTGCCATCATTTATTTGATACACATTTAATAATGTAATCTACTGTGATTTTGTCCTATGTGAAATATGTCAACTGTTTATTATTAAAAATGATATAAGTACTTGCTGAAAAACAATTCCATTAGTTGAGACTTAACTCATCATTAATCTGAAATGCAACACATTTCCATAATTAATAACGAAATGTATATAAAAAGGTCAAAACATAAATATACAAACACATTTTTAAAACCATATTTTCATTTCATGTAAAGAGACAGTACTTTTTAAAAGAATTTCATGCATCAGTAATATGTACGGCCTAAAAATTCAAGTTTTTTTAATGTTTAACAACTGCTGAGACATAATTCTAGTAGCAGATGCTTTAGAAAAACAATACTCAAATATTGGATATATATTTAGTTAGCTTAGATTAGTTTATTATCACAATAAATACAAAAAAGTGGGGAGTCTTGAAAGACTTTTTGAGAAAATTTAAAAATATGGTGAGTATTATGTTAGTTTCAAATTATTAGAGTTTTTTTTAGTATATATATAGATCCCCAAAGTTATACCAGCATAAAGATGTTTCTATCGCTTCAATTTACAAAAAAATATATATATATAAAGGGTATATAGTGTGCTTCATAACAAAAATATTTTAAAATTACAAACAATATTTACTAGATGTATTCAAATAAAATATTATCTATTTCAATAAAATTAAAGTTATAAATTATAATATTAGAATAAATATTTAAATTACAGATATTAAATTAAATCATTTTTATTTTGTTCATTTACTATTGTTTTTATAACATATACCATTTACAAAATGATAATTTTATATAATTTTTAAAAAAATAATAATCCTTTAAATTTAAAATATATCAGAGAAACAAAATAAATATTTATGCATATGTATTCAAATATTACAGTTAAAGTTTATGTCACTACTGAAAATGATTTTACCATTATATATAGACTAATATTATTTATTACTTTATTAATATTATTTTAACTAAATTATTCACATGTTTATAATATTATATATTTTATCAGTGTATTGTCTCTTTTAAAAATCAACTTCATGCGCATATATATATTTAAAATTCAAAAGGAAAACACAATTTTAAAATTGATACAAAATCTTAAAAGCCATAAATATACAACACAACATCTTGAGATCAAAAAATTTTGCTTTACAAAGTACAAAACTTAAATAATAATATTATTTTTATAATAAACCAAAAAAAATGTTGAAGTTATTCGTATTATTATATTTTAGAGAGCTCAAATATCCATCATAATATACAGGATAATTGTTATACTGCATATATGTAAAAGTCATATGATGATTTCCAAATTCTATTAATTTTAAATAATTAAAGGCCCCATAGATGTCATGTTTAAGAAGTTTCAATTAAAAAAAACAATCATTATCTTACTGTAAAAAGTTATTAAAGATGGTAACTAAAGAGCGGTTTAGTTATTTATATTACTAGTAGTACTTGGAAATCGTCATTTCACTTTTACACACATATATATTATTTCTAAATAATACATGGACAATTTAAAAGTATTGCAGTTTGTAATATTAATTGACTATTTATTAGTCTGCATTACAGTGACATATTTATTTCATGTTTAAAGAGGTTTATTTAAACTTCATTGTAACAATATTTCATACTCTGTAGTCAAGTTGCAATCTTTAAGTGTCCATATATATTCAATGGACCATTAGTAAGAATGGATTTCCATTCTTGCTATTAAAAGGTGTGAAGGTTGCCTTGACAGCAGTTAGAAATATTGGTTGCTATATTTACTGTGAATGTTTAGGTGGTTACTGGTTGGAAACTAATTACATCATTATCCCAGATTAGCTTTAGGCACCATTTCGCTTATTATTTCTAAATAATACTGGGCAATTTAAAAGTATTGCATTAAATAATGTTTTAGATGACTATTTATTAGTCTGCATTATAGTGACATGTTTATTTTATGTTTAAAGAGGTTTATTTAAACTTCATTGTAGCAATATTTCATACTCTGTAGCCAAGTTGCAATCTTTAAGTATCCATATATATTCAATGGACCATTAGTAAGAATGGATTTCCATTCTTGCTATTAAAAGGTGTGAAGGTTGCCTTGACAGCAGTTAGAAATATTGGTTGCTATATTTACTGTGAATGTTTAGGTGGTTACTGGTTGGAAACTAATTACATCATTATCCCAGATTAGCTTTAGGCACTATTTCGCTTATTATTTCTAAATAATACATGGGCAATTTAAAAGTACTGCATTAAATAATGTTTTAGATGACTATTTATTAGTCTGCATTATAGTGACATGTTTATTTTATGTTTAAAGAGGTTTATTTAAACTTCATTGTAACAATATTCATACTCTGTAGTCAAGTTGCAATCTTTAAGTGTCCATATATATTCAATGGACCATTAGTAAGAATGGGATTTCCATTCTTGCTATTAAAAGGTATGAAGGTTGCCTAGACAGCAGTGAGAAATATTGATTACTATATACCGACTGGTATTGCATGTACACTTTTTGTCTGAAGGCAGATCTAGAAATAAGAGCAATACAATATTAATTTTAAGTTATTACAGTTTTAACTGTAGGTTATCTTCTGATTGCAATTTAGGTAAATAGAATAGTAATATGTTTTTAGTACAATTTATTTTATAATCACTTGCAAAACAACTTTATCATACTTTAAAAATAAAAATAATTAGTCAATTAATAAAAAAGTTAAAAAAATAGTCAATCTTAAAACATAATTGATTGTTTAAAGATTAATATTTTAAACAAATAGTGATCTATTGTTTTTCCATCCAAGTACTCACTTTATTTTAATATTTTTTATTATAATTGTTTCTTTTTAAATTCTTCAACAATTTTGTTCATACTTTTATAAGTATATTTGTAGAAAAATTGACTTTTTAATGAGCACTATTATTTCTTATTTCTTTATATCAATCTGTAAACAACTTTTTTTAAAAAAATTTATAAAGTTCTATTATATCAAATAATTTTTATAACTAATTATTTGAATCTTACATTACTCTAAACATTGAAAAGTTAATAATACATAATTTTTAGCTGGAGAATAAATAAAGGAGAAAGTAAAACTGCATTAGATTTGTTTAGATCTTAATTATTATTACTGGTAAGCTAATTTTATATCTATATAAAACGACAATTTTTAATGCTACAAATATTTTACTGATTTATACTGATTATATGCCAAAAATAAATATATGTTTACTGTATGTTTGTGTTTAGTCCTTAATAATGGATTTATAGTCTTGCATTGGTGGTCGAGAGATCAGCACGACTGCCTTGCACTTGCAGGCAATTGCCCGGGTTGCGGTTTCGCGTCCCGGCCAATGCTATGACACTTAAAAATAAATAAATAATGGATTTATAATCATGATGATAATTTTTATTTATCTTATTAGTCGATTATGAGCAAAAACATTATTTCTTTTTTGCATTTTTAAAAATTAAAATATCTATCAGTTTTATAAAAATTGCAAGAAGAAAATATATTATTTATAGATTTATTTAAAATAAGCACTGAAAGCAATGATACAATATTGAATATCTTTGAATAAACTTTCTTTAATTCTATATAATAAAAAGATGGCGACTTCTAATTATAAAGCATTTGTTGAAACTATAATACATTTAATAATATTTAAACCGTAAAATAGAGATTACAATGATAAAAATTAATTGTATAAATAAAATATTATATTTACAAAATTTGACAATAAAATTATATATAAATTTTAAATAAAGAAAATTAAAGTAGAAATTAACATAAACAACTACAACAAACAACTTTAAAGTTTCTAGCAGTCAAATAACATTAAATCATTCATTCAATTACAAGACGGTATAAAAAAAAAAAATCAACCAAAAATACTCTAAAGTCAAATTTTTTAATATTTACAACCATTAATAGAAATTAATAGATTATTACATTTTTAATTATAAGTGTCAAATTAATTCAACCCATATCTTTGACACCATTCACTCTGATAAATATAATTATGACTAGTATTAATCATTTACTAAACTAGAGGTTATCTCTAGCACAGATATAAACTCTAAAACTCAATTAAAGATTAATATATCTGATTTTTTAAAATTGCACACACAAACACATGGATTTATTCACAATTTTTTTACCCCATATGTAATAGTTTTATAAATATATTAAATAACCTCAATATTACCATATGTTCTTTTATATTTATATAAACAAAGGTACAATAAAAGACAAATGACCCCCAAGATGGTTAATGATTAATAATAATCATTACTACATTCATCTAAAGTAAATGGTATCAAAAATTGTTAATTTGACACTTGTAATTAAAAATGTAATTATTTAATTTAGATAAATATTTTTCATATAATAGAGATATATATGAGAGATAGTGATCTGTACCAATTGGTGAGTGCTGGTTCAAGCTTGAAATGCATCTTGGGAATCATCTGTCTTTTATTGTATCCTTATTTATATGAATTTAAAAAAATATGTGCTAATATTGAAGTTATTTAATATATTTATAAAGCTACTAATAGATTATATTTATACATTTACAACCATTAATAGATATTAATAGACTTTATTATACATCTAGTAAATAAATGACAATACTTAAGTAAAATACTTGTAGAGAAAATAATTCGAGTGCATGCAATCTTGATTATTTTTAATGACTGTCAAATAAAAAGTAAGAATTGTTTTGAAAATATAAAGTATTATAAATGATTTAAATAGTTTAAAATTTTTCCAACTTATTTGTACATTTTGAGGGCTTGAGATACTGCCAAATTTGCAAAAGTGATAGTCTTAAATGAATTAAAGGATGTCAAATTTCAAAAAAAATAATACTTATCTGGTATGTGCCTATAGAACAGAATAAAAAGTAAACTTAAATTTCAAGATGATGAGTTAGATTGTTACTCAAATAGATTTTAAAACCTGAATAGTTTTAGAATTAAGAAATGTTCAAAAAATATCTTGAGGATAAATGGCTTTTAAAATTTTACTATCAAAACTACCTAAAAGAGATCTAATATTTATCTAATGAAAAGTATTTTTTTTCTATATTTCTTGCATTGTCATCTATTGTAAGCTTAAATAATCAATAGATACTGGATACAGGGGACTAAATCTAGATCCAAGTTATCCTACTGATGAAGATTATAATCCTAAAACTAATCTGGGAATATTGATAGAACAACACTAATAAAGATCTAATAAGCATTACTGTTTAGAATTTATTGAATGCTCAGTCTTATAAATAAAAACATAATATAATATAACATAATATGGTAAATGGTGATCATATGATGTTTAGTGGTTCTTATATTAAGAGAAAGAACTAAAGTAATATGAACAAAATTTGCACCTGGAAAATATTGTGAAGACTTGAAGTCATATGGTGCTCTTTTTTATGTTATTCAGATAACCAATCATACAACCATGCTTAATTTTCTTGTTCTTCCCATTGTTACAAAATGTTCTTTGTTTTTTCGAAAAAGAATAGTTGTTGCACAATTTTAAAATGCTGTATTAACATTATCATAAGTGATAATGACCTCCTGTTTATAATATAAAAAACCCACTAAGGCTTTGCTTAATGTTATTTGAAAAAAGTCTGAACATATTAGTATGCTATGGACAGATAGCTAAGAACTAAGGAATAATTAGCTTAGATGTAAGGGATATCCTACAGTTTGATAAAGAAGAAAATACTTTCTGAGTACCTACTTTTTGTGATCTTGTATTTATACAAAGATTTTTGTATAAACAAAATATGTTTTGCTTGTTTATAAAATGTTTTTGATTGTTAATAATACACAAACATTTTCAATTTATTCATCTATCTTTTATTATTTAAAAATAAAAGTTACAGTGCAAGTTTAGTAATCAGTGGATGCAGGAAGACTTATGCATTAAATCCCCTTCTAGTGCCTATGTATCCAATATCCCAGACTAGTTTCTAGTTTTTGGCTTTCATCAGTGAGGATATTTGGATCTGAGAGCACTGCTCCTAAATCTAAAGATCTAAAGCGATCATCCAAGAGCCACCTTTTATCTATTTAGCTAACTATAAAGCTAGGAGCTCAAGATAAAAACACATTAACATTTTTTAATTCAAGCTTATTTTTGCTATGTATAATCATATAGATCTGAATCCAGTTCAGCATCTATACATTTTGGTGTCTTTGGTTTACCAAACACCACAGTCACCAGGAATGGGATAATAGTGACTGTGGTTTTTGATAAACCAAAGCCACCAAAATGTATAGATGCTAAACTGGATTCAGATCTATATGATTATACAAGATAATGAATTTGGATTGAAAGTATTTGCATTTTCATCTTGAGTTCCTGGATTTATAATTAACTAAATAGATAAAAGATGGCTGCTGTAGGGTTGAATTAGATCCTTAGATCTAGGTGAAGTTCTCTCAGAACCAAAACTCCTCACTGATGAAAACCACCAGCTATAATCTAATCTGTGGATATTGGATAAGTAGGCACTAAATGGGATTTTATGCACAAATCTTTATGTATCCATTAATTACTAAAACTTGCACTGTGTGGCACTAGTGTCTGAAGAGTTTGCTATTCTAATTACAGCTTGTGAAAATATAGGGAATGGTGATCATATAAAAAAACTATAATATAAAGAAAGAAATCCATGATGTGTGTAAAGTCATTAACTGTCAGTATTGAGATGATGATAAAATCCTTTCAAATACTATAGTTATTTTTAAAAAAATATCGGATTTTCAAGAAAAAAATAATCTAAAAAAAAACATTTCATTTATTTTCTGAAAGTGTTTACACTAAATTGGCTGATGATGTGTATGGTACACTGTTCAGTTTGACAGTTAGTGTTTAAACATTTCAAATATGATTTTTTTGAATATTATTCATTTATAAAATTAAATTAAAAAAAAATCAACTCTAACTTATTGAATTTTAATATTAAATAAGGATTTTATATAGTACTGAAGGTTGAGTATTTTCAAAAACTCTCACCTGGTGGAACAAACAAAAACATCAAAATGTTAACTGGTTACAATAGTGATTGGCTTGAAAAGTTTTCTAGAATATATAAATGTGATTATCAGCAGTCCGTACAGTTTTAAAGAAATGATACATTAATATGATAACATGTATTTTTACCTCTTATGATAAAATATGATGATAATATGTTAGCTTCAATATTAATTATTTAGGTATATACTGATTTATGAAGTTATATCAACTCATCTTAATAATGCTTCTATTATACCACTTCATAAATATTGTAAAAAATAGAAAAGATATCGATTTTCATTTAATTTTATATAGTCTTTACAATTCATTTTTAACGGTCTATACTTATCTTTTCCTTTTCACTTTCTAAGATACTTTCATTTCTTTTTCTATTAAAGTTAATATAATCATTTTGATTTACAATTGGCTGATTACGATTATAATGATTTTAGTTAATTAAACAATATTTATTAGATTAGTGAAAATACTATTAATCTTAATAAATGAGTGTGAAAGTATCTTGCAATAATTGACACAGCCTTTCATAGATAGAAAATAAACAAAAATAAAAATAACTTCCTAGTCTTATCTTATGTAATACGGTTTAAAGATGATGTTTCAGATATCTATATTATTCATTGTAAAAAAAATATTTTTACAGTTTTTATATGGTAATTAAAGAACTTATTATTAAAATATGAACTAAATTTTTATTATAATTTTTTTTTGTATTAACTATGTTGCATTTTCTCTGAGGAGTGCCAAAGTACGAAACCATGGTCAGGGGTTTGGGGAGGGGTTCCTGACAGAGATATTTTAAGTGCTGGCTCTGGCTAAGCATTTATCATAAAGCTTATAGAGGAATTGGCAATCTTCACTGTTTATAACTTACAAGCTTAAGAGATAGGGTCATGTGATCTATGAATTGGATCTTTGACTCTTATTTTGAAAATTTATTATTTATTTATATAGGTTATTTTATATGTTTTTGATAAATATAAAAATATTTTATCATAATTTTAATCGTTTGTCTTAGTTTTTTAATTTTGTTAAGGAGATATATTTATTGCTATAAAGAGAATAAATTCCAATTAGTATATCTATTTAGTTTATATATAAATGTAAAAAAATCTCGTGATAATATTTTCTACTTTGAAATATTAGTAATTGAAAGTAAATTATTGCCAAAAGCAGAGAGAAATTTCAAAGTTTAATTCAAAAGACTTTGAAACTTGAAGCGTTTTTTTATTTTCCATATGTATTAATTTCCATATCTACATGTATATCAAGAAATAAAAACGATTGCAAAATTGTGTTATTATAGCCAAGTCAAATTTATTTTCAGTCAAACATTACTAAAAAATCATTATTTTTTAGTAATAAAATCAAATTGTAACCGAACTGGATATATAACTAGAAAGTAAATCAGTCATAAGCTGCTCCCCTCGCCCACCGCAGCATATCAAAGAGCTTTGCGGAATATCTCTGAAAAGAAAGAAGCCATGACAGAAGCATTTTTAATCTTGTTAATCAAGTGTTTAGAAGTGAGCAGGTTCAGTTTTCTTTTTCTGCTTTATCTTCTGGTTAAATAATCATTTACTGACCAATGTTAAGGCATGACAGACAGTTATATGCACTACTATAATTTGTATATATATAATATTAAAACACTGCAACAGAGAATAAAAATAAAAATATAATACCTGACTTTAAAAAATCTGAATTAAGTGAAGATGATTTACCACATTTGATGACAACAACAAAAAAGTTAAAACAATTCTAAAGGACCCCCCTCCCCCAGACACTAATACAAAAGCTACAATGGAAGAAGAGGCTGACATAATTGAAAAGATAAGTGTACCTTGTTTAAAATATAAGTTTTATGACTGAAAAAAAGTCGCATAGGGTGAACTAGATAAATAGATAGTAAAAGAATGAAGTCAGATTAATTTATCAAAAAAAAAACAAGTATAATAAACTCATACAATAAATAAAAACAAACATGAGAATAAAAATAGGTTCTTTAAATGTTCGAGAATTAAACTCGATAAAAAAAATTATGAATTTAAAAAATGGCTGAATATTATCCAGCCACAAGTAATAAAATTAAGTGAAACAAAAAATATACAATAGATCACAAATGGATCCTTCAACATATCTTCTCCAAAGCAGCCTTTTCACCCTCAACAGGGATGGGAATTGTAATTAGTAAAAATTGTCAATTTAGATCATATAAAATTATATATATATATAAATGCACACATGCTGATAGTAACATTATATCATAAGTCTTTAACACTTAATATTATATTTGTTTACATCCCACCAGATCATAAAATAATCAATATATTAATAAATACATTAAATGCCAAATTTGCATCCTCAACCGATCTCATAATTCAACATAACATATAAAATTTTTGTAATGAAATGGTTACACTTATTGGCTTTTCCACTTATGACAGGAGAAGGGTTTCTGTCACAGAACTCTGTCTTATTTCATATGGCAGATATTCATCAATGTTTGACCTGGTGTTTTCCTTACCAGCACTGAACCATATGACAAATTTATCAATGATAAACATGTCTTTTCCAGACCATGCTGCAATCATAGTAACTCTTAAAAATGACTTTATACACAAACCATTAATAACAACCAGTAAAACCCTTAGAGTATTTCTGCCCGGTAACACAACTGAACATCTATTTTCAGAAATATATGAACTACTATACAAAATTAGAGACCTTGAAATGGATCCAGTTCAAACTTGGATAATATTTGTAAATATCTTATCTTTTTCAATAGACAGTGTAACAAGAAAACCAGTACCATCAAAAGTTCTGGTTCTTGCAGATGACATTAATAAAAGAATTATGTGCAGCTCTACTACAGCAGAAGGATGCAAAATTTAAAATGGTAATGAGAAGAGTATATCAAGCAGCATGTGAAACACTCAGAGAATATATAGCAATAAAAAAGATATATTTACATCATCCCCATATCTGGTCAAGACAATATATTACATGAGCAGTAAGTCAAGCATCAGTAAATGAAGTCCCCACAGCAATAAATATGAAGAATGAAGTCATTGCAGGCAATAACATGATGCAAACACTATCATCACACTTTAAAATAAAATTACAAAAGGTTTTAAAATTTACTCCCAAACATAACTTCTTGGGAGAACCAAAAGATAATTTAAAATTTACACCTGAAGAATTTGTTGAAAGGCTTGCAACAGTACCAAAATCATGCCTTCCAGAGATACATAGTATATCCTTGTTTGTAAATAATCATTTAAGCAAATTTACCTCAAAATACTTGGCAAATTTAGCAAATTTTTTAACAAAACAAATATATAATATACAAAGATTCTATCCAATCTCTCTGGTGCCATTTATGAAAAAACAGGAAAACTTATCCACACTTACAAATCTCAGACCAATATCAATGAGTCCACTTGGCATTAAGGTATTAGAATCAGTGATCAAGGAAAAAAATTAACCCTATATATTGTCACAACTCTTGAGATTGCAGTTCACCAAAAAGAGCTCTTCAATAGGTCAAGCAGCAGTTTCATTTAAAACAGTAATACATTCAGTCAAAACTAATAAGAAATCTGATCCAGTTGTAGTGAAACTAGACATAAAATCTGCATTTGATACAGTAGCAATTGATCTAGTAATCGATGAACTAATAAAAATATAATTAAATAAACCAAGTATGCTGGTAGTGTTTTAATATTATTTATAATAATAGCAGAGATTCAATCTATTATATATATATATATATATATATATATATAGTGATAGCACATCAACTTATCATTTCTATAACTTGGGTTCAAATTCATACTAGGTAAAACTGAACTTTTTTTAGATTTTAATCAAGTTTAGAATTTCTTTTAAGAAGCTGTTCCAACTAATCATCAAATATTGGTCAATAAATGAGTATCTTTATTCTTGGCAAGAAGGTGAAATATGGATGTAATAACGCTCAATTTCTCACCATTGACATTTACAAGTCTGATGAATATCACCATTTTCTGCATTGTTTTTAAAAGGAAATATTGGCAGGCTTTGGATTTACAATGGTTTATTTAATTAAAGAATGTTTATTTTTACTATTTTTACACTTAATATTTTTTAAAATTTTATTTATACTTTGTCATTGTTGAATAATTAATTAAGTAATACATTAGTGTGTCTTTAAGAAAATGTCTCCTTTTTAATTTGCATGAAGTTAGAAAAAAAAGTCATATATTGAAAGGGAACTAAATATTGAAGCAGCATAGTAACAAGTATATGTTCCTGTTATCCACTATTTTTATTTCAAATATCTAAGACTTCTGCTTTTAATAATAAACATTTTTGTCATAAGTTTGTGTTGTATCGGCAAAATATGAATTATCTTTCCTGGACAACCATCTATTTTAAACCACTGCCATTATCTTTCTCAATTCTCTTAATTAAAGATCTTGAAAAAAATGATGAAAAAAACTTGTCACCCACATATTTAACCTGATATTTTTATTATACTTTTCTGGTAATAAAACAATGTATTTAATTATTTAAAATCTGGTTATCACTTGCCCATGTCTGGAAGAAAACTATCCAATAAAATTCTTGAAAATTGGTTCTATATTAATTACCACCATCATTTTATGTGTTCATTTTAATAAATTGAAACTTTAAAATCATTATAAATAATGTCAAACATATACATAATTCATCAAAAGTTGTAATAATTTTGAAGGTAACTTATAACTATCATATTATGAATTTTTCTAAGGATTTTGTAAGGAGCTGAAGGATTTTAGTTTTTAAGATTGCAAAAAGCTTCTTTAATCATGTCAAATTGGATCATTCTGGACAAACATAAATCGTTTAAGTTAGATGCATATAATACTCAAAAATATGTTCGAAAAAATCCCTCTGTTTATACAAAATATTATTATGATCCCTCAAAATGCTATTTATTATGTTAAAAGAATTATGATATGGTTTATCAGGTGACAACATAGCTTTCTGTACACCAAACAATATCTGAAATAATCACAATCAACAAACAATCTAATTGCAGCCAAATCATAACAGTTACAGAAATTTTGTTTTCAAATATCTATGTTGCCTTTAAAGCTTTATATTATTGGTTGGCTAAAAATAAATGCCACATTTTTATTATTCAATTGACCAATAATGCAAATTGTGAGAGAACTAGACATGACTGTTCTAAGTGAAATATATTGACATCAGCAGCAGAAATTAAGGAAAGCATAAATAGTAACGATTTTAAATAATTATAAATAAAACTTTTATTTGTATTAGTATTTTAATATTGAAGCATATTATAATTTATTTATCAATTTGCATCTGTATATGCTTAAGTAATATTATTTTTATTTACAATATAACCTTAATTATAATATAATATTTAAAATGTTATTGTCTTGAATTACATGCATCCATTCAATTTCTTTGTAATAACATTTCTTTCTAAATATTTGTGATAGTCAATTCTTGTATTGCACAAAAATACACCAATAACTAATCATTTGAGTTTACAAAATTAATACCATTATTTTCAATCACTTTTGATCATTGTTCACTGCTTATATTAATAAATGTAAATACAATAAAATATCTGTTATGGAATAAATATTGTATAAAAATAATGAATTATAATGGTGATAATATATTTATGAAAAAAAAATTGTAACAAACTATAGAAGTATTTTCAATCAATTTCTCAAACTTCTTCAACTGAAAACCATTTAAATTCAAATATTAAGTCATATCCCAAGATAAAAAATGTATTAAAGTTACAAGAATATATATATTATAATTGATAAAATAATTCTATCTAGCAAGAAGTTAATTTTTTTTTGGCTCTGAATTTTTTAAATTTTATGTTAGAAAATACCTGTGTTGAAACAAACAAAAATAATATTGTGCAAATTAAATGAAATATTATTGGTCTTTTATTGATATGATTATAATTCCAAACTAATTTTATAGGAAATCCAATACAAATTCATATGTAATATATCCTTCCAAAAAGTATGAATATTTATGTACTCATTTAAGTTTTATTTCTTTGCAAGATATTATTTACCCAAGGATACCTAAATAATTTTTATTAGTCATTTATTAGACTAGAGATTATCCAATAATGAATATTTCTCTAGTATAATTTTCACTACACCACTCTTATGCAAGATAGAGATTGGTTTCTATCCATGTTCAACACCTTGTGGATAGATGTAATCAAAATCACATAACCAAGGACATATAAAAAGATCTATGAGCCCCCAAAAGCACACATCTTGCTCAACCCTCCCCCTCTCGGGGGCCCCCACCCCAATCCCTTATACATTTTTTACCATAGTTCAATTTATATTTAATGGGAGGGGAATGAAAACAAAATTTTTTTCTTTCTACAACCATACAATATATAAAAAAAAAAAAAAAACTCCCACCCACATACTTTTTTTCTTCTCCCCCCCCCTCCATTTGTTCGCTCCACCTCCTCCCCCCCTTTTTATAAACAGCCGCCTTTTTTTTTTTTTATAGAAAAAATTTTTCCTTTTTTTGAGGGACATCTCTCTCTCTTTTCCCCCCCCCCCCCCCCCCCCCCATATTATTAAATAAAAAGAGAGAAAAACCCCAAAACTTTTTTTTTACCAAAATTTTTTTTCATTAAATTTGGTTTAAAAAAAAAATATTAATTTTAAATATTTTTATTTTTTTTTCTTTTTTTTTTTTTTTTTTTATTTAGGAAAAAAAATAAAATAAATAGTGAATCATAATTAGGAGTTAAAAGTAATTTATGAACAAAAAGTATAAGTTTTGTCAATTTATCCCTTTTGTAATAGTTTGTATTTATTTATTTAATTATGAGTTTATTTAATAATAATTATATAATTATATTTATCAAATTCAATATTTGTAACTACAATTTTTTTATAAACAATTGTAATTATTACAGTGATCTTTAAAGTATGGTTGGATATATGGAGAATCTTTTTAAAAGAATAAATGAATTTTTGGTGGAAATATTTTTCTTACAGTAGGATAAATTATTAATTTAATAAGAATAATTTTTCTTAGATAATTATAGTTTAATTATAATTAAAAGTATAAAAGATTATAAGAATATTTAATTTAAGAGTAATTATATTTATTAGATAAATGTTTAAATATTTTGTTATTATTGTTAAAAATTGTAAACAAAGTTAATTTATTCAAAAACTTTGCAGTTAATTAAAAGTAGATGACTAATGAAATTGATTTAATTACAAATCTGATATCATACTGTTTACAATATTAAAAGAAGGTGCAGACAAAATTAAGGGAAAAATTGAAAAAAACAGTAGAGACTAATAAATCTAGTTCTGTTAGTTCTGTAAAATAAGAAAATTTTATGTTTTATTTAAAAATTAGCTAAAAGTTAACTTAACAAGCTGTATATGTGTATATAATATGTTTTAACCTTTCATAGTTCTATTCTGCAGTTTTGCATGTTTTGGCCAATTCACCCCTGGTGAATTTTTCTATAAGTATTATATGTTAAAATGCATGTAAAATGGTATATTTTATTATAAAAAAAATTTGCTAAAAAAAATTGTGTAGAAAGTGGAAAATTCAAATTTCCCACTCTAACAATAGACATAAGCCTCGCTCTGACATGTTCAGTTGACAAGGCTGTAAAATGTTTGGTGTTTTATGACATTGTAGTTCCAATGCCCCAAAATGTGTTTATTTGTGAATTTATTACAGCTTTAGATGGTTTTTTAAATAATTTACATATTTATTAGATATCAAGAAATATAAATTTTTAAAAACATATTTTGACTTAAAATACTTTATTTCAAAAATATGTTATATTAGCTTCTAATGTAAAGTATGGCCTGAAGCAAATTACAAGATTAGCTTTATGTAAACAATCTAATTTATATTTATGAGTAAGAAAATATCGCAATTTTGCAATAAATATTCAAAAAACTTAAACTTTTAAAGTGTAATTCTTTAGACATAAGAGAAATAAATAATTATTCATTTTGATGCTTAAAAGTAATAAGAATTAAGAAATATTTTATTGATTATATAAACTGAAAATAATTTTTCTAGGAATGATGATGTGTAAAGTCTTTGTTTTGATTGTGATCTCATTTTTTAAATATTTACAAAAACAAAATGTGAACATTTAAAATTTATTTCAGTAGTAAACAAAAATATCTGTCAAATGAAGTCAAATTTATTATTTTCTGATAAATAATAATCAATTTATCATATATTTTATGTTGATGTGTGAGACAAAGAAAAGCACCAGAAAATGCTAAAATATTTAAGTCCATGTAGCACTAAAGGATTGTAAATTTATTATGGAGTAAATAAACCTACTTTTCTCTAGAAGTTAATTCTACTTCACTATTAAGTTATAGTTAAACTATAGTTACTTGTTAAAGTGTAAAGGAACAATATTATTCTCAAGAAAAATGGATGTGTGTTATCAGCAAGTTCAACTAGTTTACAAATATATTCATGTAAGATTGTGTTTTGTTATCTCTTCATTTTTAATAATTTTAGAAAGCAAGTTACAAATGAATCTTATTTATTTAAAAAGGACAGTTATTATAGACTTATTAAATGCTTCCTAGAACTTTAAGCTGACTATCTAATAATAATAATGAACTTATTTTTTGAAAAGAATTATGTTAGATCGAATAACTTGTATGCTAAATGAAAAATAAAGCCAAATAGTTCACTGGACAATATATACTTTGAACAATCATGAATAAATTTACAAAAGTAATAAATATTTTTAGATAATAATAAAATAGAAAGTTAAAAATAACTATTGCTTATTTTAAGTTGAGTGGAAAAATTATTATGACCTTTTTAAAAAAAGGAATTATTTATTTTATAAATAATATCAAGAAAAAATATAAACTAAGATAGTTTAAAAATAAGAACAAATAGATTGTAAATGAATATGACTTATAGAAATATAGAATAAAAGATGAACAGATGAAAAGTTAAAATTTAGTAATTATCACAGGAGAAGCTAATTATGTGCTACGTGTCTCTAATGAATATCCAAGGTTATAAAATAATATGGAATATTTAAAGAAGTACTTTAAAATAATTATATTTTCGAGATATGAAGTTGAATTCGAAATAAGGATTCTATGATAAACAATGAAGAGTGCTAAGAAGTTTAGAAACATTTATTAGTTGTTTATATATTTTTCTCTCTTTAAAATGTTGTACTTTTTAACAATAATTTTGCAAGTTGGAAGAGAGAGTGAAAATGACAACAAAATAAGTTGAAACCACTGACAAAGTTGAAACCACCAAAAGTCATCATGGTGATAACTGTTTAGAGTTTGGTAAGTTTTTTTAAAAAAAAAATGATTGAAAAAGTTTTCAATCTAAAATTGTTTTTTTATTTGTTTATAATATACATTTCTTTTTTAGGACAATAAGGAAAATAATTAAATAATCTACATGTTTATTAATATTTTCAATACTGATATAATTTTAGAATTTAATATTAGATTTTAAGTCTTTAAACTTAAAGGTATATATTATGTTTATATTTATGTTTTATATAAATGGCCTCATGGATGTATAAAAAGCTGAAGGATGGTAATTAGTCATTTTGGTAATTTTATTATTATGTATTTTAATATGTAAACAGGTAACTGTTTATTAATAAGAAAGATGGTATATATTAGATTATTAATTTATTGTACTAGAATATACTCCCATAGTACATAATAAATAATTATGAATCAAGAAAAAAGTATATTTCTAGGATAAAATATGAATGTATAAGCCACATGTAATATTACAAGTAATGATTGGAATAGAGTATATGCAGTATTTCATGAAATTGAACATTGATTTCAAATATGGTAAAGCATTGTGAGTATAATATATTTGTCATATTAATCAATTATATTTGTTTTGGCAAATGATCTTTTGTAAGTAATGATTTATAAATGTTAAGAAGATAAAATATTGTATACTTTGATTGTAAATATAACCTATACAGATGCTGTAAGTTAATAAAGGTATATTGGATAAGTTTCAAATGCCAGGATAGTAAAATATCATCCTGAAGAACTAATTCTGTGCCTGATGGTTTAGATCTAAAGAATGCCCATATTATATTAGGAACTTTGTGATAATCTTTTAGGACACATAACCACCTATTCCGTGTTTAAGAGAAAAGCCAGGATTCCAGTGGTAAGATCATTGAAAGAATAATGGCTACCTTAGATTATGACAGGTGAAGAATAAATGTTAGTTACCTCCATTACTACAATGTACTGTTTAAAGTAGTTTCTTATCTCAAATAATATCTTAGATAGTAAATTATAAGTAAGCATCGTATATCAGTGATATGGGAATCTATAGCTTTTCTTCCTATGGTCAGTAATGGTAGCTTAAAGAATGATAAATGAACATATGCAAAACAAATACACATAGATGATAGTCTGAGATTATTTAAAATAAAGATTGTAAAAGAGGTATAGTATGACTGATGAATTTATAAAACTAAAGTGAACTATTCTTTCTTCAAATATTTATTTAATGTATATTATATTGCGTAAACAATATAAAGACATTCTGAAAAAAAAACAATATAAAGATTAAGAAGGCAATTTAGGAAATAATAAGATATTAATATGGTAATTATACATTTATGTTATGTTGTATTTTAATAAATGTAAAATAGGTAAATCATAAGCAACCTACCACCTAAGCATTATTGCTATAATATAATTGATAAACTTTATTGATAAATGAATGAGAATTAAAACTTTGAATATGAATATGGATGTTAATAATATTAAATAATTGTTTTATTTCAGTAAATAATACTGATAAGCCAATAAACATCACATGACCACCATTTCTTATGCTTGTGTATAATTGTTGTTAAAATAGGCAAAACTCGTTATACGTATGCCACACACAGCAAGCTAGAGTAATCAATGGATGCCAGAAGGCTTGTGCATAAAATCCCCATCTAGTGACTACTCATCCAATATCCGCAGACTAGTTTCTGGCTTGTGGCATTCGTCAGTGAGGAGCCTTGGATCTGAGAGCCCTGCATCTAGATCTTAGGATCTAATGCAACCCTCCAGAAACCAAGGCTCCTCACTGACGAAGACCACAAGCCAGAAACTAGTCTGGTAATATTGGATGAGTAGGCACTAGATGAGGATTTTATGCACAAGCCTTCTGGCATCCATTGATTACTCTAGCTTGCTGTGTGTGGCATATGTATAGTGAGTTTTGCCTGTTTTAATAATACTGATATAAAGAAACTAATGAAAGGATTTTTTTTTTATATATATATTATGTATAAATGTAAATTCGTATAGTAATAATATAGTTTGTAAAAATAGTTTAATGTAAAATAGAAAATGTTATAAATACTCAATTGTTGTAAATAAATGTATGTTTTGATTTGAACTAGATTATTAGTGTTGTTTCTTTATTGAATCATAAATATCAAAATGTCATATATGGCACATTAAAATTTTTATAATAAATTTTATTTATTAGATGTTTTATCAAATTTGAAATAAGGAATTAAAATTAGATAAATCCAATTTTTGTCATTTTTGATTTATAATTTAATAAAAGTAATGTCTAATTTATTTGTTAATCTATTTAAAATTCATGTGTGTGGATAAATATCTGAAATTTTATGTTAGAGCATTATAGAAATTCATCTTATTTAAAGAGTCACATATGAATTTTAAAGTTAGTTTAGTTCTTATAAAATTATAAGATCATAAAAGTGTAATAAAAGTTTTTTGAAAATAATTAAATCCTAATTACTGCATTATTTAAATTACATAAAACTTAATAAGACAATTTCTAATATTAGTTTGGGAATATAATTATATATAATGGGTTATTGCTAAAAATAATTAGTATTTTTTTAAGATTAAGTTTATAAAATCTTATAATTTGATCAATAATATGTGATGTTTATTCTATTTAATCGTTATTATTTGTATAAGTGGATGTTAATTAATAAAAGTGTTTTATAAGTTATTAGTTTAATGTTAATTTAGCAATTTATTGTTATTATTTGTGTAGTATTAAAACTAGAAATATTAAATAATTGTTTTAGTTAATATCTCTAAATAATAAAATTACTATTATGGTTCAGATGATTGGATTTCAATTGTCATTTAATTATCTAATTGTTAACCATTATTATTATTATAGAAGGATTAATCATTATCCCTGAGATGTTATTAAGATAGCTTAATAAAAAATTAAATCAATTTAATGTGTATTTTAGATTTATTATATTATAGTTTATTATAGGTATATGAGAGTAAATAGTTATGCAAATAGTATTAATAATTATTTAACTATGAAATTATTATGTTAATCGTTGTTTATTACAAGGATTTTCCTAATGATTGTAGTAGGGTAATATATGGAAATCTTCCATAATAGCAATGCCATTGAAAGTATATTTTATATAGTTTACATTGCTAAAACCTGTGATTTGTGATCCTTTCTATTGCATATCTTATGTCAATCATTGTAGTAAAATAGAATCTCAGTAAGGGTATTTGTATTTTTTATTTTAGAACATTCTATTTATTATAGTGTTGTTTGTCTTTATATATATATATATTGTAATGGGATTTATATATGTGTTACATTTAAATTTTAATACTTGATTTTTTTTTGTAAATGTCTAATACTGAATTAAATGCACAAATAACAAGTTATTAATTTATTAATATGTTTGATTTAAATATTGAAATAAAATAATCTTTAAAAAAAAACAACAACTTAGAATCGAAACAAAGATTCTAATTTTTAAATAAAATATAATAAAAAACCTTTTGATTTTAAAAATAACAAAGAGAGTTTTAATCTTAAAAATAAAAATTACAAACAGATCCTTAGGGCAAAATGACCATTGAAAAGATGATTATGAAAGAGATAAGAGTCTAGGAATAGAAACAAAAGACTTGCTTTTCCTGCCCAAAGATATAGACACAGATCTCGGTGGAAAAATCCAAGTAGCCACAAACCCAAAATTTACTTAGCCACAAACCCAAAATCTACTACAAACTCAATGAACCAATGAAATAGAGATATGGAATATGTTTGATAAATCCTGCATTCCAGAGATAAGGTGCCTGAGGACTATAAAAAGAAAAATCCAAAACAATAATTAATTAGAGAGAATCAGAAAATTAAAGTTTTGAATTCATTCGTAAAAATTATCACCATCACCAAAAATGTAATTAGCTTCATCGTGCTTCCTTCGGTGCGGCCGGATGAAGGCAGCCTTCATCTCCACAGACTCCAGGATCGAACCACTGAAATTGTCTTCATAAAACATCTTTGGAAATCTTCATAAAATCGTCGTCCGCAAGAAAGGGCCCTTGCGTAACTCAGATCTTCATCGCAAAGGAACGAGCACAGAGAAAGGAAAGTATAAATTATAAATATGAAAAAATAAACTCTTCAATCTAAAATCTCCGAACTTTAATTTTATTTAAATATGAACTATAGACTTTCTTTCCAAATCAAACCAGAACTTTATTTTTATAAACTTTGAAATTTTAAAAGTCTTATCTAAAGTTTGAAACATAATCTCTTAAAATATGTATTGTTTTTCTTTTATTTATTCATGCTTAATATCTGTTTGTAATAGGGTAGGGGTTTGTGATTGCAAACTTAAATTTAAAGATAACAACATGTATCGTTATTTGTGCATTATTAAATTTTAAAAATAGGTTAAAAAATAGTATTTGTGAAAAAAAATAAGTTAAATAAAAAATGTGTCATTTTAAAATGATTTAAAACCGTAAACTAAAGATTTTTTTTAAGAAATAAATTAATAAAATGATTTAAATGTTAGTTGAGTGTAGATGGCTGCTAGACTCATTTAAATATATGTTAGTTTTAAAGGGGTTTTGATTTTGGACTATTTGTTTCGTAGTTGTGTCAATGCTGGTGGAGAGATATATGGACGTTTATATCAATGTAATGTGAAGTGCGTTAGCACCTAGGGTGATGAGTCCAACTGAATGCATGACCCCAAAGAGGTAGTCATATCATTGAAATGGATGCAGACATATTTCCTGCACCATTGACCCCTTCTAGCTCTGTGGAGGGATTATAGGTTGGCAGAAAGACCGCTCTCCCCCATACATAGCACTCTTTAATTAATTTATATACATGATTCCTTCACTAGCCAGATGCCCATTCGGATGAGGAACATGTCCTTCAAATAATATCATGCTGTTCAGATGCACATTTCTGCCAGAATGATTCTATGCTAACATGTTCACATTGCATTGGTTGCTGATATATATCTGGAAGTGAGCGTTGGTGTGGCTGTGGACTTTTAGCCTAAAATCAAATGTTTGAAAGTCTTTTAAGTGCGTCATCTGGGTAGCTCATCTATACTCAACATTTCTAAGATTAAAAATAAAAGTTAAAACAAATAAAATAATAGTAAATAATAATGAAACAAACATAATTTTTTTTATATAATTATTTTTCAAGTTTGTGTGTCGTCACTTATACATGAATAAAATCTTTTTGTGTTATTAATACTGACAGTGATTGCTTTTATTATTCTTTATTATTAAAAATATATTTTAATAAATATATAAGTTTGTGTCTACTTGAGCTAGTGACTAGGGCTGGTGGATGTGATCTTAACAACGCGTATCTCCCTACTCTATAAATTTTCTAGGTTCAAATGATCTAGTGGCACCCCTGTATGACAGATATGGTAAGACTGGTAATTAGACTCCCATTTCCCAACTGTTAATATATATATCAAATTACTACAGATTATTTGATGTGTGAAATGTTCTGCTCTCACAACTTTGACACAAATCACTTAATGAAAGTTAATAATTTTATTAGTCATTCATTATATTAGAGATTATCCAATACTGAGTAATAGTTCTGTAGTATATAATTTTCAAAATACAACTTTCACACTAAGTACCACTTTTAATTACTTGTGGAGGTATGTAATTATAGACATATTATACACCTATGTTAATATTAAACTTTTATAATGTCTATTCCTTTTGATAATTTTCCACCCATGGTTATGAAATTAAAAAAAAAAAATCGTCTCTAGTATTTCAATATGTGAGACAAGTCATTTAAAAAACATTTCTTCTAGTTATTGTCACATGTATTAGAAATAATGGATCTCTAAGTAGAATTGGTAAGTGTACAGTTTTTCATGCGAAGCTACTGTTCTACATTCAGTTAGTGGGATGCTTATTTCTGGTGCATTATAACATACAAATTCATATTTAAAGATTCCCTTTGCATCACTATTTTGTAACTATGAAGGCTTTGTGTACTTTAAATTATAGAAGTATACTAATATATAGAAAAAAATACTGAAGTCACACTTGCTGTATGTATAATTAAAGTTTTTACAAACATACATTATTCTTGTTATAATAATGAAGAAAAATAATAAAAAGTATTAACATATCATGAAAGAAGGGAACTTTACCAACATAAGAGACATAAAGATAATAAGATTTAAAAAGTAGTGAGAAGGAGAGGGAGGAAAAGAAAGATAGAGAAGGAGAGAGAGAAGGGAGGGGGAGAAATAGAAAGAGAAAGAGAAAAGCAGTGAAAAATATAAAAAAAATGCTTACAACTAAACAGAAAATATTCTTTGATACCATAGTCAATCTGTAAAATGGTAGGAATTTTGCATGCGTTAAAATAAATTCTATTTTTTAAATATCGAACATCATATTCTAAATCTTGATAAGTGTTATTCTTGTTGGGATCGGTTTATTAATGAGTTACAATTTATTTTTATATTTAAAAATCAGTTCATTATCTATTAAGTAGAAATCATGATAATAATATGAATTCAGTCCTTGATAATATCCAGACAGTATCTCATATTCTTGTAAATGAAAACATTTTTGCTATACTATAATTAAATGAATAATACAGAGGAATATCCTATAATAAATATTTAGCATAAATAATAAAAAATGATATATATATATGTGTGTGTGTGTAAAGGATTGCATCTCAAAATGTCATCAGATCATAATATAAAAATTAAAAAACATTGCTTACACAATATCTTGCTAGATTAATGTGATGCAATGCACTATGGTTTCTCCTTTATTGGAGTCAGGAATCTCTCAGACACTATGCCCAGAAAAACCTGTTAGCCACCTTATCTTGCCTTTCCATTCCCCACCCTAAGTTTTTCATATATTCTTCTCTATTCTGCTCCATCCTATTTTGGTAACATTATATTTGTCCACTCTATTGACTTTTATATCTAGATCTCCCTTATCTTTTTACAAATCTAGCATAAAAACCATGAATCCACATTCTGTGTAATACTTTTGATTATATTTATTCTCCTACAACTTCATTATTTGTACCATTTTTGCTTGTAAGCATTTACATTCAATTAACAGATGCTTAACATTTTCAATGCCTTCCTTACATAACTTGCAGTCTAAATCACCTATATGTCTCCATTTATGTGTATATTTCCTTGTTGCTAACAATCCTGTTCAAGTCTTAAACAGTAAACTACTTTCCTTGCTATTATCATAAATTAACTCACACTCAGTATTCCACTTACTTCTATATATATTTAAACTGTTTTTATTCTCCATACTAGTTCTCTACCTCTCCAACTTCCTATTTTTTATTAATACATCTATTCTTCTATCCCATTCTTTGCCACTATAACACTCAACAATTCTCCTAACACAACCATCCCACCTTTTGTAGAAGTATACTGATATAAAATCTTAATCCAAATCTTCTGCATACCATACTATCTTTCTAATCCAGCTCTTTGCTTGTTTTTTATTCATAACCCAATTAAATACTATTTTGGCTATTCTTTTATTTTCCATAAATTGCAATCTATCAAACATTTTCATTTTGCTTTTTGCATCTCTCATATAAAAACCTGACCATCCCATTTCTCCTTAAATTGCCTTGATCATCAACACATCTGTATCTAATGCATGTCTTCTTACTTCTTTTTGTACTTAGTTTGTAAGTAATCTAACACCCCTTTACTAACACATAATGCATTATTAACACATCTTAACCGTGCTACTGTTACTCTCTTCTATGCAATTCTAGCTACATCATATTTATTATATGAAAACACTGTTAATTTCTTTATCATTCCCTTTTTTTTTGTTTGCTTCATTAATCAATTTTTTTCTTCCATTCATCCAAGCAATTTTTCTGATTACTTAAGACAATTCCCAAATAATTATATCTATTTATCAGCATTTAATATTATATCTCCCAATAAAAATTCTTTGTCTTCACTTTCCCCAGTATTAATTATCATTACTTTTGATTTTTTCTTCACTAAATTTAATCCCCATCTCTTTATAGACCCTTTCATATGTCTTCAGCATAACTTACAAATCTTTCCTATTTTCTGTGCACAAGAACATATCATCATCAAATAAAAGATATGATAATATGTGCACTCCTTTCCCTAGTCTTTCTATTGCTCTCTCCATTTCTCTCATTAAACTGTTTCTTATGCTACTGTTAGCAAAAATAATAATTCATCTCATATGATGCTAATTTAGTCTATATCCAAAGCCACTCTATCCATATCTTGTCTAATACTGTCATACGACCTTTGTCTTAAGGATCTTAGATCAGGTCTAAGATTCTTTCTGACAAAAGTTATAAGCTCAAAATTATTGATTACTCAAACTTATAATAGATGGAAGCAGTAATGTGAAAAAATAGTTTGCTCTAATAAAGTGTAGAAATAATTTTACTATCAAAAAGTTATTCAAATGCACACATAAATAAAATATCTATTATATAACTAAAAAAATATATGTTAAATCTCAGATGATAATAGATGGAATTCAGCTAAAATATTGAAACTTTTATATTAATAACAAGCAATTGCACACAGATGAATCTGAAGATTATGTTTACATATATATCTATAATCAATGATACTTTAATATCTTTTATATATAATAAATAGTGCACCAATAACATGTATTAATGAAAAATAGTTAATCCTTATTGTAGATAGCTCTTTCAGTGCAATTGCATTTTGATATAATTTTCCATAATAATAGCCAATATTATTCATGTGCTGTACTAAAAATGCATTCAACTTAAAAGGGCTAAAACAATAAACAACTACAATAAGGATTAAAATTTATCCAAACCACTTCAAATACTTTTTAGCAAAACTCTTTATTTGTACATATATATATATATACACACCTACATTTTGACTGATCTGCAGTCTTCTTCAGAGCTATGATATATATCGCTTGTGTCCCCCTCACCTCTGTGGGGATCCCCCCCCCCCCCCCCCCCCCCAAATAAATAAATAATAATACTTTAATTATAATTTTATTTTAAAAAAAAAAAATAAAAAAAAAATAGGTAAAAGGAAATACCCACCCAAAAAAAAAAAAAAAAAAAAAAAAAAAAAAAAAAAAAAAAAAAAAAAAAAAAAATATATATATGTACAAATAAAGAGTTTTGCTAAAAAGTGTTTGAAGCAGTTTGGATAAATTGTATTTATAGGATATTATGGCAAAAAAAAAAAGTGTGATTTTGGTACAATAAGGATTATTAATTTGTTAATGTATAATATTATTAGTATATTATGTACTGCATAAATGATATTCTGTAATTTAAAACACATATGGTGCCAAACTTTTTTAAAAATGAAAATACATCATTGATAATATATATATATCAAAGTTGCTTTTTCAGATCAGTTTAGTTTCTAAACACAAACTCTTCAGTAGTTTTTGATAGAGTACAAATATGAAATTAGTGTAATTTAAAGCTAGTATAACCTGGGTTAAGAAGATAAGTATTAATATTCAAATGTTAAAAAAATCATCTATCACACTATAAATGAAAAACGTCTTATCTGTATGCATCTAAAAATACTATACTCATATCATTATGTTTTATTTTTATTTTAAATTTAAAAAGAACAGAATACAATATTGGTAGAGACAAAATGATCTTCTTAAATATCCCACTGAAGACAGAAACTTTTCCAATAGCCTATTACAAGAAAGAATGAAGTAGAAAAAGTTATTGATCAAACTTACCAATTTTTGAGTGGAATGTTAAGTATTTTCCATTATATTTTATCTTTTTCGATATTGGAAAATTAACCAGGATATGAATCAGTTACTTCAAAAAACGGTCTGATTTTGTTTGAAGAACTTTTAAAACTTTTATCTAGACTGAATTTGAACCCAAATAAAATAATTTTTATAAAAATATCAACATTTCAGATCAACTATTTTAGATGCTTTTATATTAATCTAATCAAAACTATAGCATTATCTTTTCTTTTGTAATAGTATAATTATTTTTCAACATGATCTTTAATTTTTAGATTTATTTTAACAAGGTAACTGAATATTTCAAAATATTGCTTTTGTGACCCAAAGCTCGTGTCAAGTCAAAATCTCTTTATATTCAACCAAGAATCTACTGTTAAAAATATGACAAAATATTTTTTAGAAGATTTCAAATAAATTTTCTTTTCCACATCTAATAGTAAAGCCAGTCAGATTTCATTTTCCTAGGCATTGCTAGAAATCAGGGTGTTCATTAACAGATTCTGGAGAACTCATGATTATTGAATTCATCTACTTCATAAATGAAATTTATCAATCACTGATCTTTGCAAATGTAGACAATATAAACTATGAACCATATAGTTAATAGTTGCTAGATATATTATTACAGTGGACAGAATTAAAAGATTTAGTAAAGCCACTAGTGGAATCTACTTCCTGATTTGAATTTCTTTTTAATATTTTGTTAATGGTTAAGCTGTATTATGGTAAATAAATAAATGATAAACTAATAATAATAATAGTAGCAGCAGTAGCAATAGCAGTAGTAGTTTACTACTACAACTAATAATAATCCATTTATCATAATTTATTAATCGCTTTAAATCTTACAGTCAACAAACAATTTAATGTCATAAAATGATATAGATTATTTCACAATTTTTTGCATGAAAACTATTTTAAAATGATCAACTTATCAATCTTGTAATGGAAAGTAATTTTAAAGATTATATAACACCTCTCGTAGTTGGTTAAGCACTTTAAGTATATTTCTTTTTATAAATGTTATATATATATCAAAATTATCAATAAATGGATTTTATTGATAAATTATTAGATTATTTTTGTTAAAAAAATCTTTTTTTATTTCTTTTTATTTTCACTTGATAAAATCTGTAGTTTTTATATTAGTGAGATAAAATCGCTAAAACACTTTGATTCTTTCGTTTGTTAATAACACTCACACGCACGTAGAGTTTTGCTTAAGATGATGCAATCAATCTGATAAAGACGGTTATACTTAGAGTTAAAATAAATAAATAAAAGAAATCAAAAATGCCATTAAAATTATACAGTCAATGCATGATCATTGCAATGTTTAGATGCTTAATAAAAATTACAAATATAAAGTATAACAGCCCTTAAATAGCATCACATGATCAGCTTTTTCCGTACACCTACACACACTGTTAAAACAGGAGCAATATTTCCCCCCACACATTAGATATTGTAATAAGTGGCAGTATTGTGTTTCTTGGTTTTTAAATAGAAAGGGAAATTTAATACACTGTACAGGCTTATACACACCTGCACATATATAATGTAATATATTGGGATTCGAACTCAGACTTTCACAGGACTTTCAACTCTCCAGGCTATCTCATATTGCTGATCCCCCTGATCACACACATGTTGAAAAGGTAAATAATCACCAATATATGTATTTCATACTAAACCAGCAATCAACAGTTGGCCCAGATTACTATCTCCACACATATATACAATCAGTGCTCAGCTTTATATTAAGATAGCCAATCTTCATACTTTAATGGACAGGCTTTAAACTATTCCAACCCACAACTCTTCAGCCATCTATTTCATTGAAAATCTGATGATGGAATGTTCAAAGCCCACATTAGTGCCAAGGTTTTCATCCTACCCATGTTGAAGAAAGGGAAAGAAAAGAACATTCTCTTCACAAGACATGCCAATTTCTGAATGGTAAGACTTTAAATTCTTTTACAATTTGTTTTTCTCTTAATCTAATAATAGCTAGTACCTATTTACTTCATAATATTTGATATTTAGTTGAGGTGATTATGATGTTCATTGAAAAACTGCTTAAAAGTTGACAAAAATTTCAAGTTTAGGACCAATTTTGAATTGGCATTACACATGGATGGAATATCAGTGCACAAAACGTTTCTTAGATGAAAATTATACTTCTCTATGAAATTATAATTCCCTACAATTTTCTATCATTAAATTAACAATTATTCACCTAGAATATTTAATGAGTATTCCTTATTGTAAAACAATACAATGCTCTCACAACATTTTCCTAAAACTGTAATGCAAATATTTTTAGGCATGTACTATTTTGGAAGTAGCTTGTGACATAGGGGAATAACTTCATTATATAGTAGGATTCAAGTCTAGATAAAATTTATATCTTACACATCATAAGAAGGCATAAAACTTTTTTTTTATTCTCAGAATTACAGCCAATCTAGATAAAAACAAGCAAAACTCTCTATATACGTATTGCCACTAGTGCAAGCCAGAGTAATCAAGAGAAAGCATAAGAAATGGTGATCATGTGATGTTTATTGGCTTAAATCCAATCTAGATACCAGCTCCAATTATTATTCCATGAATATATATTTGTTTATTATTTATTAGATTATAAAAAATCTCAAATCAATGATAGATGCCTTTTCTATAATATATATGTACCATTTAAATACAAGTATCTACATTGAACTTAATGTAAAAATGAGGGATTTGAACTCAGATTTTCACATACTCTACATCTAGCCACTCCATTCTATACAATCGATATATACAAACCACATAATGTGAAAAAGGTAAATAATCTCCAATATACATACTTTGTGCTGATTCAGCACTCATCAGTTGGTCCAGATTATCATCTCCCACATGCATATACAATCGGTGCTCAGTTTATATTAAGATAGCAAATCTTGAAGACTAGTCATTAAAATTTGAAGATTTACTATCTTAATATAAACTGAGCATTGATTATAAATTTGTGTGGTAGATGATAAAATACATATATAGGAAATCATTTATCTTTTTCACATGTATGTGGTCATGTATATTAGTTATATAGAATGGAATGGATCAATGTAGGAAGCTTAAAAGTCTGAGTTCAAATCCCTTATAAATATATATATATATAAATATGAAACAGCAATATATTCAAGAGATCTCATCCACCTAAGAGTACTAGCCCTTAGTTTTTCCTTTATCTATGTTAAATATATACAGTTATGAACATTAAATTGATATATACACTTAGTTTTACATTATTTTTGATTGTAGTATCTTTTGAATGATTAATGATAAACCACAAAAGAGTAAACAATTACAGAAAAGCAAAGCAAATGTATGAATGAAGTTTATGAATTATAAATTATATTACATTAGAACAACAATAAAATTTTCTAAATATAAATCATTCTTGAATCAAAAATGTAATTGCTGTCAATGTATATGATTAAGTTTTGCATTTTAAACAATAAGACATTAATAAATATGCATTTTTCTATAGAACAAAAATTATTTGAAATTCGTCAATATTTATATTTTTATTTAGGTTAAAATATTTATTTAAAAATTATTTTTTTCTCTAATTAATAAATAACTGCTGTTTTCATTGTAACTTATGATGGATTAAAAATTTGTGAGGAATAACGTTGCTAAGACTATAGAAGTGAGGATTGTAGATTTTTTTAAATGAGCAATGGCCCATGTGTTGGAAACTGTAAAACAAGTTAAAATCACATATGCTCTCTATGCAACAATTTAATTTAAGCTAGAAAACATGATAAAATTATTTCAATAAAGCATTGAGGATATGTCAAATACAAACATGAAAATCTAAAAGTAATAATTATACTTCAGAAGTGCCTATTTAAAAAAATTCTACCCTTTAATTTTGACTAAATTCACACTTGTATGATAACTATAATTCAAATTATTTTTTAAAAATATATATACAACCCTTCCAGAAAGTACTTTGAATGATACAATTCTAACCTCTTTCTGATCTGTCATCTATATTTATAGAAGACCTTAATTGTTATTGTAGGCTTTTGGGATATGTAACTGAGGATAAAGTTGGTACTGAATATTTAAAATTAATGGCTGTAAACAATATTCTCCTACTTATTATATCAAGCAATTGTCTAATGGAACACTAAAAATAAATCATTTCTACCATAGTCAGAAAATTTAAAATTATAATAAGAATCAATATTGTGTAAGATCAGCAGTCCCCAATCTTTTTGCACTTAAGAGCACATTTTATAATACTGGCCAGGTGGTGAGCACCATTTATTTTTTCAATGTAAATTTATAGTTGGATATTGCTAATGATAGACCCTTTTACACTGTAATAGTATAGTATGACCTACAATTTGATTACAATATAATACAATAATTTATAAGAAATCTTAAAAATTAAATTTATTTGTATCAGATAAATAATTTTTTATTGTGTTTGGATAGTGGCGGGGACACCTAAAATGGTCTGCAGGTGCCATGGTGCCCATGGGCATAGAGTTGGGGACCCCTGGTGTAGATCTTGAAATATATATTAATAAAATTTTATCATTTCTTTATTTTATTTGATTTAATAAACTACTAATAGCTTTCAAAGGATCTATCCTTCAAAAAACTGAAAACAAGATCAAAAATTTCTAAAATACTTAAAAAATCTCTTACTGATTTTAATGAACAATGTGAGATCAAGATTCTATTGAGAAATCTGGTACTTTTTATTTGGCATGCATAGTAATGTTGCTAAAAAAAAACTATTATCTTACCACATAATTTAGCTACCTTTATTCTTTAAAAATTTTTTAAAGTAATAATCTTAACATAATTATATCAATAGATGAGAACTTTAAATAAATTTAAATTTAAGTTGGAATGAAGTGTAAGCAAATTTTATCAGATCTTTTAAAATAAATTAAAGATAGTACTCATATTGTAATTAGATTTCGTAAAAGTGTCTTTTTTAGAGATAGCTAGTTTTAAAATGCAGGATATGATAAAATGCTCTCAATAAAGAAATTCATTTGATTTTATAATTATAGCAAATACAAAACTTTACAGGAAGACCTCTTAATTACTTTAGATAATGCATTCATTACAAAAAAGTTATGTATGCAGATGACATTCCCATGACATTTTCCAGAAATAAACAATTATTTTAATAAATATAAGAAAAGTTTATCAAAATTCTTCCAAAACAATGGTTGTTTTCCATATAAAAAACATAAAACTATCCATAAAAAGAAAATAATTGTTTACCAGAATAGACTAAAACATATTATTATCTAATCATATTGATGAGTAATCTTGGATCAAAAACAAACTTATCTTTTTTTCTCCTAAAGATTAGATCTAAAATAATTTCTAAATTCAACCTCTTTGAAAAATTGACTGATACCTTGTAATACAAATATTATGAAATTCAGCATTAACAGTCTCTAATGATGAATACTAGACCTTTTTGAGGAAAAATACTAATAACAATACTCTGGGTATATAAATAAAATTACCATGAGAAATATTACTCCCACACTCTGGTTTGTTTTCTTGCAGAGACTTCCCTTCTTTTTCCATTATTTTCTGTTGGATAACAGAAAACAAGTTGTGTTACAGAAATAGTATAAAAATCTACTAAGTACATCAGATTTATTATTAACTAAAAACCTGCATCCAGAATTTAAGTTGTGTTTTAAATTAAAATGTCACATTAGGATATTCAACCCAAAATTGTTCAAGTATTCGAAAATTATAGCATAAGAAAAAGACTTCTTGTGAAGTCCTAAACATTTTTTTTTTCATAGTCATAATACAGTTGGATAATTTAATTTTCTAAATATTTTTTAATTTCATAAATAACATTAAGTCCATTCATGAGTATTATACTTAATCAATTTACAAGTTGCAGTTAAAAACTTCTGACTTTAAATGATTATAGATTAATACAGACCATATGACTTCATAAAAACTGCTAGAAATCAAAAGCCGGAAGAAAATTTACACATTTCTTTTTAAAATATAAAATAATTTATACCCTGAAAAAACACCAATTTTAAATATAATTGGACTGAAGATAATTTTTTATTTAATTATAGTATTACATTTTTGACTGCTAGAATTGAATTTTGTATAAAAAAAATAGGAGCAAAATATATGAATTTTATTTTTGCCTATTTATTTATTTTTTCTTTGTCTGACAACAAAAATTTATTAGATGAAATTCTTCTTTCATCTTTCTTTTTTGTTTTTATTTAGTTATTTGGGATTTTTTGCTTGGAAGTTTATAAGATGTTCAAGTACTGGAAATGACATAGCCGGGCAATGTTATCTAGACCATGTGATCTAGAATCTGCCCCTCTATCATTAAAACAAACCATATATAATAAGATACTAAATAAAATAATGTTTATGAGACTAATTCACTGAGCTCAAATAGCATCAATGAAACAAAATGCTGTTACAACTTAAAAATAAAATTAGCAAATTATTATATGGTAGGGAATTCATGTGATATTCAAGCAGCTGCAGTGACAATTGAGGTTTCAATCTAAAACCTTCAACCCTCAAAATTTCACAAATGAATTACTGTTGTTTTGAAGTTATTTAAATAATTTAATTTAAAATTTTCAACTCACTTTGTGATATAAATCTAATATTCTACATAGTGAGACGTACTTTAAATAATTCACTCATTTCAAAAGTATATTTTAAATTTTATTCATATATATATATACATAGTAAGGAAACCAAGTCATACATTACATGACTTAATTAGCTTGTATTTACAAATCTAATATAATAATTATGCTAATAAGCTCTAAACATGCTTTTTGATCAATCCACAAGAGAAAGCATTTAAAATCTCTATCTAGAATTATCCATATCTCTAAATTGTTTTCGACCTAATGGCTATCATAAGTAAGGTGCTAGGACATTCAGACACTATATAGTATCTGGATATCATAGTGCCTCACTGATAAGAGCCATTAGCTCGAAACTGGTTTGGGATGGGGATAATTCTAGATAGAGATTTTAAGTGCTTTCTCTTATGGCATTTATCAAAAATCTTGTTTAGATATATATAAAGGCATTAATTATGTATTGTTTCACATCTACTAACTGTGTTCAATTAGTGGATTTAAATATTTGAATTCTGGATAAATGAAACTTTTTTATATATTTATCAGGTTTAGGATTTTTTTTATTAAAGCAAGCCATTGGATGTAATTATTCAATAAATAATAATTAATGAATGATTTATTGCTTGGGAGTTTATACAAAGTTCATGCACAAGTGACAGGGCTGAGTTCCAATTCATGAGTATTGATCTTCAGATTCTGCTAGTTTATCACTCTTAAAATTGTGCAGGTAATCATTCAGTATTGGTGGATCAATATAACTAGTATTAAGTAAAATAAAATGAAGATAAAACAACTTAATTCTTCAATCAAATGGTGAACAATATTTTCTATACTATTTTACTATGATGATATTAAAAATATTTTTTTTTACCATTGTTTGTTTCTGATGGGTTTCACTTTTTTAATAGTTCTTGATATTGTGCTTTTAAACATTATAATAGATGCTACTTAATGATAATTGACTATAAGAGTGTCCTGTTTTTAAATTAAACATATAACTTGTCTTCATTTGATTCTAAAAAATATAAGTACTCTTATGTTTCAAAATGTCATTCTGTTTATAATATTCAATATGAGTTTTTTAAAAAAGGTATTCTACTGCAGAGTAAAATATTTTCCAACAATTCCTTATAAAATAATAGTGAAACTATGGGAAGGATCCATCAGGCTTAACAATTGCTGAATGGTGACTTAAGCAATTTTAATTATTTTACCATTTAGATAAGAAAATCTAGACATCCATCTACTCACATTATCTGATTAACAGGCTACTTTAGGGGAAAATTCTAATACTCATGATATGAAATTTACTTTGTCTGGATTTGAAATCCAAACTGTAGTCCTGCCAAGCAATACACTATCTCTGCATCACTAGGCTTTTAACTACTCCACATATGCACATATATATATATAATTATTTTAGTGAAAGACTTTAATCTTTATCATATGCGCCTTGAACGTTTATAATTGACCAATGTTGTCTTTTTTATTATTATTAGAGGGACCTTTCAAACCTTCACACAAGATATAAAGAAAAGAGCGGACGTAATATCTTTAACCTGTAGGCTGACCTGAAGCATCTTGATTTAAGAGCGTGAAGCTGTTAGTCTCTTTACTTTTTAAGCCCATTATTTCCTTTATAAATTAATCTTCGCGAAATCTTGCGATTCACAACGAGTTAATATTACGACCTTTATACTGGAAATATATAAACTAATGTAAATTATCATAACTTTACATAAATAATTAGTAAATTGTGGAATACATTTTAAAATAAACTTAAAAAAATTTTTTTTAATTCTTTCCATTTATGTTGTATTTTTATAACATAAATACATGTTTTGCTATATTTTGATAACAAATATTTTCACAGAATTGCCAAACAATTCAATTTAGAAGAAAGAGTAACTTTTATTAGCAAAAAATCACAATGCTTAATTTTAATTATAAACTAGTTTTATTTCTTTATTCTACATTTAAAAGTAAGAGAAAAGGGGATTGTCTGAAGGTTTGTAATGATGGTATATTATAAGATGTGATATGTTAGACTATTTCCATCATTTATGAGTGAATGTTAAATGTATAAAAAAATTTAAACTTTATTTAAACTTTTCAAATACAAACAACTTTGTTAGTAATAACACACAAATAGACAATACAGGTTAATCTTTTTTCATTTAGCTTACAAATACAAAAAAGAAATATACTTCATTAAAAAAGTAAAATATACTTTATTTTAAAGGTTCGTATATATATTGCATATATATAAATTTTCGGAGCTAATTCCTTTACATGCGTAACTTATTCTAATTTTATTATTTTGGCCTATTAATATTTAATTAATTGTATTATTAAAATAATTAGTGAACTATGAATAACTAATGAGTGTAGTTTTATCAATAAGATAAAATTATTCCAGGTTACCATGAGTAATGATAATAAGATCCAAGTTTGTTACAATATTCATTCATGAATTAAAAAAAAAAAGACCTAATTCATTCAGAATGAATTTTATTTAATGAATAAAATCCATTGCCTATACTGTATATTGTTACTAGATTTACATTTAGAAAAATCCTGCGCATATGCTGTTAACGTTCAATAATAAATAAATGATTGTTCAAAGTTCAAAAGAAATTTGGGAACAAAAAATAGCATTAGTGGGCATGCGCCATAAACATTGTATTCAATGACCAACTTATTAAGAATTATTAAATCAAAAAATAAATAAATGAATGATTGTTCAAAGTTCAAAAAAAATTTGGGAACAATAAATAGCATAAGTGGGCATGCGCCATGAACTTTGTTTTCAATAACAAACTTATTAAGTCATATTGGCATAGTTTTAGTATTTTGTTATTTTATTTCTTAAATGTTTTATTTCAATAACTTTAATATAGTGCACACAAAATATAATATTATGAAATATGGTCATATTTAATTTAATAAAATATAACTTTAAAAATAATATATAAAAAACTTATCTCAAAATTTTTTTTCTCCAAAATAGAAACGTGTCAAGAAATTTATAACCTTGAAGATATTTGATTCGTAATATTATATAAGAATGAATGAAATTATTTTCGCTGTTTTAATAGAGTACAATTTATGATTTATAAGCCGTGTCATCTCATCAGTAAAATTTTACTCATAAAATTGGAGTATTAATCTGACTTTAACAATCAAAAATTCTTTAATTAAATTTTGAGATTGTTATAAACCTCGTCTACAAGATCATAAAAGAAAAGATAGAATAAAATTTCCGTAAAGGGAGGAGGGGATATCGAACATAATAAAAAAATAAAGAAGATTTTGATAGAAAAGGAAAAAGAATATTTTACAAATTACAATTGCTTCAAACTAAAAAATTGTATATACTGTATATAAAATTGTTGTATAGTATTGAAATAAATGTATTTAATAAAATATCTTAGTTTAACATACCATGTACATAATTTATATAATAACTGAAACCCAGGCTTATTATATACCTGTGTCTATATATGTAATATAGGGTATATGAGCACAGACTTTCAGATGACCCATCACTCTCCACTCTATCCAATAATACTGATACACTCAAGCACATATATGCTGAAAAGATAAATAATCACCAATATACGTATTTCATGCTAAACCAGCAATCATCAGTTGGTCCAGATTATCATCTCCCACACATATATACTATAAGTGCTCAGATATATTAATAACACAATATGAACTATTTAAAAAATATAGCCTTTTAAATTGTAGGATGAATATAGCACAGACTTCAAATGCTGCTACTTTTAAGAATTAAAAAATCCAAGTACTTCATTGCAATGAAATACTAATGCAAAGTTAGCTATATAGGGACTTGCTATTTTACATAATTTATTGTATTAAAGGGAGACTTGACCTTTGTGCAAGAAAAAGTTCATTTAAGAATGTTCAAAAAAAGTAAAAAAAAAAAAAAGATTTAATCTATATATATTTTTTAAATTGTTGGAGAATATATTATAGATCCCACTATTGTAAAACATGACTTTGTTAGATTGAATAGACGAAGCAAATGAACAACAATACAAGAAAGAGATTTTACAAAATATTTTATAGCTCCCTTCAGCCATCTACTCTATCTCATACAATCGAGGCACATGATCACACACTTATGAAACAGATAAATGATCTCCAATATACATATTTCATGCTGAACCAGCACTCATCAGTTAGTCCAAATCATCTTTTCCTACACATATATGATCACTGCTCAGTTTATATTAAGATCGCAAATCTTCACACTTTAATGGTCAGGTTTCGATTTACTCCACTCTCCAACTTTTCAGCCATCCATGCCATTGTAAATCTGACGATGGAATGTGTAGATTTGCTATCTTAATATAAATTGAGCACTGATTATATATATATGTGGGTGATGATGATCTGGACCAAGTGATTGAGTGCTGGTTCAGCATTAAATATGTATATTGGGGATTATCTTTCTCACATTTGTGGTCATGTGTATTGGTTGTGTAAGATAGAGTAAATGGCTGAAGGCAGCTTGAAAGTCTGAGTTCAAATCCCCTATATTACATCTAGACTACAGGTATATAAAGTATATTTGTATTTAGAAATATTAAAATATTTTATTGCTAACATGAGCAAGCAGACTCTTTTTAAATGGTAAAGACTTGTATCAAAGAGATTTAAAGAAGTGCACTGCTGTTTTCATTAGAATATAATGTAGAGCATAAAATATCATGGAGCACTACAATTGGCCAGGATGTAATAGTTTTTCAGTAAAAAAATTGCTATTGAAGAAGTTAAATGACAACATTCTGAATCTTGCTTGCCCCTCTCTATAATGTGGGCCATATAAGCCTAATAATTTATATATTGTTTACATATACTTCAAATTACCAGTCACCTCCACTTTTTTGCAGCTTTACTGCTTTGATTAAATTATTGTTAAAAAGATATTGAAAGCAGGCTCAGCTTACTATATTAGGCATATAAGAATCCATTTTATTTCTCACTTTGTATAAGAATTCCATTTTAAGATTTTTTTATTTCACACTTCCAAAGCATTTAGCTTGAATTACAATTTCACAAGAAAGGCTCAAAAAGGATATTGAATTATAAAAAGAATTAATGGATTCAAGTGTTCTATACATGCATGGATCTAGGAGTTCTGTTTATGCATATATTTGTAGTTCATTGATTAGTTTGTATAGTCATCACAAAACCCATGTCTAGTACATTATTAATACTGTCTTGCTAATTTTTTTGGTGAAAGTATAACCATACTTATTTACAAGCTGATGCTGCTACATATGTGTGACAATTCTTTATTGGATATAAATCAGTCAAAGCAATGATATACTAAAACAAAAAAATGATACACTTGATTATTGATGACAGTATTTGTCAAAATTTGCAAATTTTTAAATTCAGTTATATATAGGAAGGTTATTCTATTTATGCAAAAGACCTCATTGTGTGTGATAATGCATCTATCTGCCATTTTCATGACCTGAATTTAACTTTGGTTTCTGAATTTGGGTACAGCTTGGATACTTATTCAGGTTCCAATTAGAATTAGCATTCTTTTGAGATAGCCACCCATAAACAATCCTATTAATCATTCAATATTAATGGATATATGAATATATAGATATATAAAACAAAGAAATAAAAACAAAATTTCATTATTTAAAAGATGGTATATTCTTATCCCTACTTTTTCATGATTTTTAATGATCTATTTAGACACTGTTTTATTTAATCATTCAGTATTAGTTGGTAAATGGGTATATAGATATACTTAGCTAGGGGATAAACAAGAATAGAAAAACACCCAAAATAAATGAGATCTCTGATCCTTAATTCATTATTGGTAGTCTGATCTATTTAAACTTTATTTTATTTAATAATTCAGAATCAATTGATAAATGGGAAATTAGATATATTTAGGTTGAAGATAAAACAAAGTAGACAATCACTCAAACTTTCATTATTTAAAAAATAACATCTGATCCCTACTTCTTCATGAATTATATGAATCTATTTAAACACTATTTTATTTAATCATTCAGTACAATTGATAAATGGGTAGTTATATATATTTAGATAGAGCATCAAATAACAAAAACAATAAAATATCACTTGACTCTATCACAAAAATTTAGCTTACATATTGCTATTATAGAAGCATATTATGCCACCTACTGTAAGTTTTAGTAAGTAATGATAGACATAAGATGATATTGCTTATTAAATTGCTATCCTGTGCTGTCCTATCCATTATCCCTAGACTAAATTCATCCTTATGACTTTCATCAATAAGGAGCTTTGGATCTAGGACAAGTGGATTTAGAAGTTTATGATCTAAGCCATCTTCCTTCTAGCCTCTACTTTTTACCTCTGTGGCAGAACTATAACATTAGTGTGTTTTTTCTTTAAAAAAAAGTAATACTTTTATATTATGATAAATATACTATTAAATAATAATTAAAAAAGTTAATATAGCAATTGATATTCTTAGATACATTTCTGACTTATTACAGTTCAATTTTTTGTTTACAGTTTTTAGAAATATTGCATCTTTAATTTGATTTCCATAAAATAAAAAATGGTATATACAATTTCTGACAGTAAAGAAATTCATAAAACTGTTAAAATTATTTTGTCCATTATTTACTGTTTCAAAAATAGCACACTTCATCTATTATATCAGTTTTTGGGGGTGGGGGGTGGATATAACATTTGTTCACAAATTATTTGAAAATGAATACAGGACAAAAAAATTTATCTCAATCTATATACATTATTTTAACAAAATTCTAAAGGAAATAGTGTCAGTACATAGTAGATTCCTCTTTATGAAAAAGTGATGTGATCTCAAAAACTACATAGATATATGACATAATTCTCTATTTGCAACATATACTTTAGTCACATTGATAAAGATATCTGAAAAAAGTAAAAGAACCCAAAGATGCATTTTCTACTGAATCATAAGTTAACCAAAATCATCTTTCATATGTTGTCACAATTTATATCCATATTTATTCATTATCATAATGCATTGTAATAATATAACCACTATTGCCATATTTATTAATTTATAAATTATATTAAAAAAGAGCTAACCAATTCACAAAATAGTAGTAAATTTAGCTAAATATAATTTTAGTGTTATGCAAAGTGCATTTCTTGAAGCATTTGAAATTTATTTTTTGTGTCCAATAATTGAAGGATAGAAAGAGAATCAATAGGGTTAATTAGAGAAATGAATATTGTGAAATATTGTTTGTCAAATAATAATATATGTTTAGGGAAGCCAATGCTGATAATTCTGATAAAATATATCTCTGTGCCCCACACTTAACTAAGTCTATCATATTTTTAGTAAGTTTAGTACAGTTAATATTTTATCTCAAATGCTAACTCCTTAGTAATCAAAAATATAACTACTTAACACCTTAAAAAAATTATATTAAACAAATTAGGAGATGAAAAATATCATAGCCATACCTCCTTTTTTAAAAATTCATTTTCTTTGTAAATGAAATATGTAAAATAAATTACATTACTTCAGAAACTATGCTCAATAAAAACTCCTTTAAAAGACTTATATTGTTTATTTCATTTATATGTCCAAGCCATAAAAAGTATGATTTTGTAATATTACATTAATTAATTTTATATAGGGTATTTGAATTCAGACTTCTGAATTCAAACCCCCTATATATTACATGTGGGAGTGCAGGTATGAAAAAGCCTGTACTGTAGAAAATAATCACATATTAATTAGTTTTATGATTTTGGCATTATATTTTTTTAAATTTATATGAAGCATTCCCTAAGAGAAAATTTTCTAATGCATTTATATTGTATTGATAGTATGTCAATATCTTATTTCCATGTAATGAATTAAATAAAATAACTTTCCTAGATATAGTATAGTTGCAATTACTTTTTCCCTATGAGGTAATACATTATCTTTCAACTTTTTAAAAGCAACAGCACATAGAAATCTGTGTTTCCCCAGAATATTTAAGTCAACATTTGAACTTAAAGACTACAAAGATATCTAAATTAATTTGACACTCAGCTGAGATAAATGTTTCTGAGCATTTTTCTTTCATGACTGCCTGATTAAAAACTTCAAGTTTTTTTTCATATTAATTATTACACAAATATTCTTATATAATGCATTTAAAACATTAAGTAGAATTATCATCAGTATCTTGTAAATTCACACTAGCTCTTGCTTTTAGTCTATTCAAATTACAAATTCTGCTATAAATTGATATCACATCTGATATAATAAAAAATAAAACCAACAATGAAATAAGTACACACTTTTGTTTGTTACCAATTTTCATTTCAAATTCTTTAGATTTTGTCATATAGTAATTACACTTCTCATTTCATTATGTAGAAGCTGTAATAATTTGAATAAAATTTAATGGGCTACCAACTAATTTCAAATAATGCCTTAAACTTGCTTGATTAACTGAATCAAATGCCTTAACAAAATCAATAAAAGCAATTTATAAATCACTATTTTACTTAAACACTTTATGAGCATTTTTTTTATATCTTAAAACACATTATGATTATTGCACTCTTTAATTACCCAATATCAAATTAAGTCTCTGGAAACATACTTGAAAGTAATTTTGATTTAATGGATAATATTATATGATAATTACTGCAATATTTTCTATTGCATTCTTATTTTAAAAAACTGGAACAATAAAGACATTCTTAAAATCAGACAGCATATATTTTCTAAAATATTCCAACATTATTGAAACTAACATATCAACACAATGTTTGGAATTTTCAGACTTTCCATTTTTATGATTACAAGGAGATATTTTGGCCATGAGTAAATAGAATTGATATATCATTAAATGTTGTCAATTCATGCTTAATTAAAAAATGATAAAAATACTTCCATATCTTCAAAATAATATTGTCATCATATAAGAGAGTGCCACTTTAGGATTTAATAGGAATAATATAATATTTGTCAGGTCCATATGTTGCTTTTAATGCATAAAAGAATTTTGGATGACCATGATCTGTTGAAATCCACCTATCATTTTAAGCCTTTTTGTCAGTTATTGAACTTCTGTCAGCAGATCTCATGTTTAATCTCTATTCTACCAATCAGAAATACTGTTTATTTAGTCAAATCAATAATAATAAGGTAATTAGTAGAAAGACATTATAATCCTTTTTTTAGTTAACCCAAATATATGTTTTCTTGTATCCATAACATAGTTTCTTAATAGAATTTCATGCATCAGTAATATAACAATTCTGAAGTTCCAAATTAGAAATTTTAATGTTTAATAGCTATTGAAATTTAGTATATATAATTGATACTTCTGTAGAAACAAACATCAATATTTTGGGATTATGATTAAAAGCATCATCATCAACAACCATTATCACTTCAGTACATGATTCTCTCTCTAAGATCAGTCCATCTTCTCTGATCTCTAGCCTCTCTTCTACACATCACCCCCATACACTTTCTTATTTCATCCATCCATCTCACATATGGTCCCTTTCTATGGCATTAACCATCTCTTGGAATCCAGTTTAAGATTCCAATTGTCCATCTATTATCATCAGTTCTAGCAATATGTCCAGCTCAACTCCACTTCAGTCTTTTAATTACATGTTTGTTCTCTTACTCATATAATCTCTTATTAGTCCTAACATTCATCTCTTTATACTTCTTCAAATGATCTGAAGTCTCTGTATTGCTTTTCTATTAAATGTCCAAGTATTACAACCATAAGTAAGAACTGGTAAAACACATTTATTAAAAATCTTCCTTTTTAAACACATAGGCATATTTTCTTTTAATATTATTTCTACCAAAAGCATTCCTACCAAGTTTAATACTAATATTAATTTTATCCATTATGTTTCCATCTGTAGTAAAAATCTGACAGGTATTTGTAATTGTTAACTTCTATTAAGCCATCATCATTATTTTTATCTTTTGAGAAAATCCATTAAACATTACTTTGATCTTGTTAACATTTTCCTTTAGTCCTACTTGTATACTTTCATCTGATAACTCATGCAGCATTTACTGATGCTCTAAAGCATTATTTGCAAAAACAACTGCATCATCTGCAAAATCTAAATGACTTAAATAATCTCCATTTACTTTTAGTTCTTTAGCTTTCCATTTTGATCCACTAAATATTTTTTGCATACTAATCTATAATACTAATGTATATATTCAATAATGTACATTTGTAAATGCTTCTATAATGTGTTTGTCTCTATATATTATGCAAAAATTCCTTAACAACAAATCACCAATATCATTATTTTCAACAACATTTGACCACAGTATGCTGTTTGTATAAAAATACTAACGTTTCTAAGAAGAAAAGTTCAATCTTTTAATGATACTGCTGTAGTAATGCTATCCAGCAAGGAATTAAAGCTATATTTGGCTGAATTCTTTAAATCTAATGTTGATGCTTATCTTCTTATAATTTGAGCATTGGTAATATTGTAAAAACCATATATTAATGTTGTTAGCCTTTCATTGATACAATTAGTAATTCAAATAAGACAAAAAATATAATGCCAAAAATTTTCTTTGTTTTTCCCTTTCAAAAAAATTTGAAATCATCTACTTACTCTGCTAATCTTTCTTTCTTTGGAAGGAGTTTGACTAAGGGCAGCAACATCAATTTTAAATTTTGATAGCTTCTTAGCCATGAGAGCTGGGTACTAATAAGAGTCAGGTACTTAACATTCCATTTTGCATTTAGTCAATTCCTGTAAAGGACATGAAATAATACTAGGATACTTTATTGATAAATTTAAGATTCAGCCTATTTTACATACAAAAAAACATATGTAGTTAAATATTTAAAAAATACAACATAAAATAAAATATAAAAATAAAACCTTTACACACGTTAAAACAATAAATAGTTTTTCCTGTTTAGGAATTGATCTAAAATGTACCTCTGTGTTCTTTATTCATATCATTAGAATGTTTTTTTTAAATAAAGAAATGTAATCTTTTAAAAAGAAATGTGAAAGTAAACCTGGTGTTTTTTATTTCGACTATGATCTCAGAATGCTAGTCTTTTTATCCTAAGAAAATTGCCATTTGCTGACTTATGTACAATTGTTTGAAAAAAAAACATTTTTTTTTCAAAGATTTCTATGGAAAAATAATAGCCAATGAAGAAAATTCATTGAAATTTTTATGCCACAAAGATCTTTTTAATGATGTTGAAGATGAACCATCTTATGTCAAATACAGTTCTTAAAAAGATGAGAAACACTCCCCTACATTATTACAGTCTCATCTGGATCACATATATTGAAAATGTCTGGAAGACAATGATGAACCAAAACTCTTTCTAGCCTTTTTTTTATTTTCATGATGTAAACCTTTTTTATATTTGTTATTATAAAGCCAATTCATTTTTTGATTAATTTATTGTAATAATTATTGAATAAAAAATATGGAATTTCTTATGTGAAAAATAAAAAAAAATTGTACCTTACTTTTATTTTGGTCTTTTAGTATTTTTTTCACAAAAGTCAGAGGACATCTTGCAATTCCTCACATTTTTTTCCATATGTCAAATGCATTGATTGGGAAGTGAACCCAGGCCAACTGCTTGGAAGGCAGCTATGCTAAATGCTAGGCCACCAACGATCACATTTATTATCTCACTTTTTTCTAAACTAAACAAGAAATTTAAAAAAATTTAAAACAAATAATGGTCAAAGTTCGAAACAAAGCTGTCAATTACAAATAATTTTTAAGTGGTTTGAAATTATTAATTTGATTTATAAATAATTGTTTTAAGTCAATAAGAAACCAACATTTGTCTGTATCCCTGCCATCCTTATACAAAAACAAATAAAAAATTTAAAATACTAATAATATAGGGAATTGAATTCAGACTATCCAGCTCCCTTACAGTTATAAACTCCATCTTATATAACCAATATACATGATCACATAATATGAAAAAAATAAATGATCTTCAATATAGGTACTTCATATTTCATGTTGACCCAGAAGACCACATACTTGTGAAAAAAATAAATGATCTACAATGTATGTATTTTATGCTGAACCACATATGCTGAAGATCATTTTATCTTTTTCACATGTATGTGGTCATGTGTATTGATTGTTTAAGATGGAGTTTATAGCTGCAAATAGGTTGATAGGCTGAGTTCAAATCCCTTCTAAATTACATTAAGTTCAGTATAGAAAATATATTTGTATTTAAATATTAAAGACTAATAATATTAAATATTCAAAACAAATCTGCCAATTACAAGTAATAAGGACTTTGAAATTACAAATTTAATTTGTAAATTAATTTGGAAGTTAGTATTAGTATTTTGAGAAATCACTTTTCCAATTAGGCAGAACTTATATTTATTGATTAGTTATGCCAATATCATTTTATGATTTCAACACACTGTCTGAAGAATCAATAAATGTAAAATGGAATGCAAGTACCCGGTTCCATTGGTACCTAGAGTTGTCTTCTATTTAATTCTTAAAGAGTTTGTATCAATTAAAGTTCAAACATTTTATGTACTTGTACTTAGAAAAATCATAAATCCATAACATTCACCCTTAGTACTACCATTATCCTATCCTTTACCATTATAATTGATAATATTTCTATTGCTTCTATGAGTAATCTGCCCATTATCACAATCTAGAAAGCTATGTGAGACAGGCTATTTTTTTCATATTTTTAGATTTCTTTTATTTCCATAGTAGGCATTAAGTCTAAATAGAACTGCTTAATCATACAAAATTGCCATCTGAATCTTGTGTATACATTGTTTAATAGTGACTCATTAAATATTATACTGTCTTAAACAAATATCACAATCATTCTATTAAGCTTTCACATCATTGATTTCTAATTCTCATATTCTTGAGATAAAAGAATGGATTAAAACATTAATCCAAAAATGTTGTGCATTTAATTAAAGAATGAAATGTGGTTGCAAGAACACTCAACATTTAATAAATAGATATAATCAATCACAAGAGAATTTCACAATGACTAAACCCTACATTAATGTAAATGATTGAAGAATGAAAAGATGAAGAGTAACACTCTATTTTTGATGAACTAACATTCTATCTTACAAAACAGAAAGGTAAAGTACTATTTATTGATTATCCATAGGTAATACTCATATCTAAAGGTCACTCCATTATCTGCTACCTTTAAAGCTCTTCATTAGCCTCAGCACAGCACTTGATTTGTTCAACTTATTTTGCAATAAATATTCAAAAAATTTAAACATTTAAAGCATAATTCTTTAGATATAAATGAAATAAATAATTATTCATTTCAATGTTTAAAAATAATAAGAATTAAAAAATATTTCGTTGATTTTATAAACTGAAAATAATCTTTCTAGAAATGATGATATGTAAAATCTTTGTTTTGATTGCGATGTCATTTTTTTAATATTTACAAAAACAAAATGTGAACATTTAAAATTTATTTCAGTAGTAAACAAAAATATCTATCAATTGAAGTCAAATTTATTATTTTCTGAAAAGTAATAATCATATTATTATATATTTTATGTTGATGTGTGAGACAAAGAAAAACATCAGAAAATGCTGAAATGTGAAAGGCATTATGTTGCATTTTGGAATGATTAAGATAGCAATTTCTTAAACTTTACTGGATGTAATGTATACATCTTTGGGAAATATTTAGATCATTAAATTTTTTAATTTTACTGAGAGAAGAATTTTAAAACAAAAAAAACACAATGATTTACAGAATCGTGCACTGTATAAAGTGACTTTATTAATGTATATAAACTATATTTGCAAAATAAGTTACAAAGATTAATTTTTCATAAGTTTTATTGATTTTTGCTGTCTATCCTTGAAGTAATTTTAATTTACTTATTCATTTTTATTCTACTGGGGTTTTTTTTTTTGGATAAATTAATGCAAACTAATTTTTAACTTAAATGTACTTATGTTTTTAAAGAAGTATGTATGGCTAAAGTCAAAACCATTTAACAATAAATGGTCATTAATGTTAATGCACTGGTTAAAATGAAATGCTTTTAAGAATTAACTAGATTGCATTCAATATGCATAAATCATGTGGACAACAGGATCATAATATTAGGTGAAATATAATTTTAGAGAGATTTCGATTTTTACTTGCCATTAAAGATTTGCATAAAATAAATTTAAATGAAAAATGTTTTCAATAAATGGTATTTTTATCTTAGTATTAATTAAAATATGGAAGAAAATTTTAAAAATTTTGTATTTATGTGAGCAATTTGTAAAATTAAATGTCATTATTATAGAATGCAATGCAAAGCATCTTGCAAAGAAAGAATGTACAAATAATTTTGATTATAATATTTTTATGCAGCTCTGACTGAATTGTCTACAAGTAAGTGTGAGTATAGGGGTAAGAGAATAACAAAGCACATTGTAGCATTTGAATCTAATTTTGCAAATAACTGACATTGTAAAAATGATCTTTTACTGCATTGGTGGTCAAGAGGTCAGCGCAACTGCCTTGCAAGCAGTTGCCCGGGTTGCGGGTTCGCGTCCCGGCCGATGCTATGACACTTGAAAAAAAAATCTTGCTCATTTTAAAACTTAACCAACTCATATATTTACAAATGTAATAATACAAACGAAACAAAATCTTTGTAATTAAATCAAAGACAATATTTTACACTATAAAGAAGCTAGACGGGTTTTAAAAGTGTGGTAAAATAAGTCTATCCAAGAAAAAAGATTTTAGTTTATAAATGAAATGAATTCTTAAAGATTATAAATCTAAGTGGTCGAGAAATCAGCGACAGCTGCTTTACAAGCCGTTGTCCTGGGCTAGCGGGTTCGCTTCCCCGCTGATGCTATGACACATGAAAAAAAAAATCTAAGAGATTTACATCGTTTATATTTATAATATATATTGAATTTATTATATGTTATTTAATTTTGAAGAAGTTTAAGATATTTATATGAATTTAAAAGATTTTGCCTATTATTCAAGTATATATAAATAAACACACATAGAGAAAATGTGAGAAGTAAAAGAATATTTTCTTAGCTGCTTAATTTGTTGACTAATATTAAATTTAAATGCTTGCAAAATATCAACGTTTCTGTTTATTATAAAGACTGACTATAATAAAATTTAATCTGAAAATAAATATATTAATTCTAATTAAAATAAATAGATAAATAACAAAATTTATTATTAATTTCATACCTTGAAGCAGTACGTTTATATAATAATGTTTTTTTTTAATTATTCGTAATTCGTTTGAATATATATATATATATTTGTATAATTTTCATAAAAAAATGAAAAATTGCTTTAAGTAATTATTAGACTAATGATGCAAATGCCAGCAAAAATAATAATATCTGCCGCAATACTTGCGTCTCCTACAGATGTAAATGAATCTTCTTCAACGACAGCAACAATAGACAGTCAAGGTTAAATAATTTTTAAAAGAAAAATATATATATATATATTTTTAATGTAGTAACAAGGAACATGGTTGGTAAGCTTATTATATGTCTTAGTTTATTCACATTAGGGCTGGCGCAGTGGTAGTTGTTACATTTAAAGCAAAAGACTCAATTGCCGGCCACATTAGGGCTGGCGCAGTGGTAGTTGTTACTTTTAAGGCAAAAGAGTCAATTGCCGGTAAATAATTACATAAAATATTATCATGATTATCAATAAATATCTATCTTTCAAAAGGAAAATTTATTCACAAACCATAAAAATAATTTACAAAAAAAAAAGGACCTTTACATATCAATCTCAATGGAGACCAGTTAACAAAATCAAAGGTTACGCTTGTATACATAGAATAACCAATTAATTTTATATCAATTACATTAAGACATTAGTTATCACCGGAAACTGAAGACATATAACTTCCCATTCCAGAAATCATAGTTGTGGCCGATTTACATTAATCTTATCATGTATATCACATATATGACGGTGTTAGTCAATTCAAACACATATAAGTTTGTTTAATTTATGAGTATGTAGGCAATGATTAAAAACATATTTAGCCATTTAGTCTATAGAGCTTTATCTTACCAATGAAGAGAACTTCCAATGTTTCTGTGTGTATTAATTTAACATTTAAATTTTGAGAGATTAGTCATTTTGAACCATATATGAAAGCCATACACTTTACTTATAGATCATGCCAATCCAATATAGGGATAACATTCATAAACATTACTTAAAAGCAGGTTAAGACTGAAAATTATATGAAATATATCATAGATTCCTTACAGTAAACAAATCGGTTACTGTTAAGCATTATTAAAGCAGTCTTGATATATTTATTGGGTCATTGATTAAAACTGATCCATTAATCAAGTGAAAGCCCTTTCCTATTAATCATCAATTAGGTGAATAATTTTATAATAGCATTTTCTAGTCTTGGATCTCTTCCATATAAAGTTTATCTAAATGTTTTAGGAAGATGGTTCTTTCAAATTTTCTTAGTATCTGTGGATTTACAACTTTATATTCTTTTCATCATTGGTACTACACTTTGTTCTAGGTTTATTAGGGCCCAAGTCTGGTTAAACATTCAATTCTGAGAAAATTATCAATTGACTGTAAAGTGAATGTTTTTAAAATTTAGTCTAGTTTTTCTAATTTATAGCTTCTCTCCAGGTGATTCTAGCAATTTTTTTTACTCTATCCATCCATCTCATATTTGTGTTTTTTTTAGATCATTTATAATCACTTGGGAACTGTTTAAGACATATACTACCCATGTATTACTGTTACTGCTTGAAATATGAGCACAGATTTATTTCACCCTCTTAATTTTTTCAGTAATATTAATGATATTATTTGTTTTTCCATTAGTAGATAGATTTCATTTCTGACTCCTTTTTGATACTCCTAGTATACATTTCTTCACATTTTATTGTGTGCCTGCATACTTTACATTTTTCTTCTGTTAAGCATTCAGTTACAGATATAGGTGTTAGAAGTGGAAAAACACATCATTAAAACATGTTTTTTTGTAACATTAAGAAAAATTACCTTTTAATATCAATTCTAACAAAAACGATCCCTTAAGCTTATTTCTATAATAAACTTCATCCATTTATTTTCATATGTATTAATGATCTAACTATGATATATATATATATATCACTCAGTGGATAACTTGTGTGATCAAGTCGAAATGTCAGTATGTCATTATTTAAAAATTTGTTAACATGGATGAACCTGTAAAATATGTCTTTTATATATAAGATGTATATATTTTAAGAATCAATATACCTGAGGCTGAATGTATGACAATATATGATGGCCAAAATATTTATCAATGTTTTTAGTGTTTAATTTGTGCATTGTGTCACATAAATTATTGCAGCATGTGACACATTGCAATGATTGTTCTAACATTGATTGGATAGCTCTTAATTTTGTTATTAAAAAATAGATATAATAACAGAACATCTGTTTCTACATTGATGAAACTGATATAAATGACAATGTGTTTTTTCCTTTTTAAATTTTATTCGAATAAGCGTTTATTTTATAACGTCTTGCGTGCGATTATAATTACGATAGAATGACAGCCTGTTAAGCTAAATTGCACAGACGCTGTGAGAATGTTGTTAATAAATGAATACCTTCGAACAACCACATGATATAGTATTTATATGAGTAAAAGGAATCCCTCTTACTCCTACAACTCAAATGTTTATATATGAGCAAATCTAAAGTAGTTGTAATGAAGGCGTGACTACATAATAGTCACTTTAAATTACTATATATAATGTCTGTATGAATGGCATGAATGAAATTTTCTAGAATTTACTGAACGCCACTCCAAACGAAACTAAATCATATACGAATAAGCATTTATTTTATAACGTCTTGCGTGCGATTATAATTACGATAGAATGACAGCCTGTTAAGCTAAATTGCACAGATGCTGTGAGAATGTTGTTAATAAATGAATACCTTGTTCATTTATTAACAACATTCTCACAGCGTCTGCGCAATTTAGCTTAACAGGCTGTCATTCTATCGTAATTATAATCGCACGCAAGACGTTATAAAATAAATGCTTATTCGTATATGATTTAGTTTCGTTTGGAGTGGCGTTCAGTAAATTCTAGAAAATTTCATTCATGCCATTCATACAGACATTATATATAGTAATTTAAAGTGACTATTATGTAGTCACGCCTTCGTTACAACTACTTTAGATTTGCTCATATATAAACATTTGAGTTGTAGGAGTAAGAGGGATTCCTTTTACTCTTATATAAATACTATATCATGTGGTTGTTCGAAGGTATTCATTTATTAACAACATTCTCACAGTGTCTGCGCAATTTAGCTTAACAGGCTGTCATTCTATCGTAATTATAATCGCACGCAAGACGTTATAAAATAAATGCTTATTCGTATATGATTTAGTTTCGTTTGGAGTGGCGTTCAGTAAATTCTAGAAAATTTCATTCGCGCCATTCATACAGACATTATATATAGTAATTTAAAGTGACTATTATGTAGTCACGCCTTTGTTACAACTACTTTAGATTTGCTCATATATAAACATTTGAGTTGTAGGAGTAAGAGGGATTCCTTTTACTCTTATATAAATACTATATCATGTGGTTGTTCGAAGGTATTCATTTATTAACAACATTCTCACAGCGTCTGCGCAATTTAGCTTAACAGGCTGTCATTCTATTGTAATTATAATCGCACGCAAGACGTTATAAAATAAATGCTTATTCGTATATGATTTAGTTTCGTTTGGAGTGGCGTTCAGTAAATTCTAGAAAATTTCATTTGCACCATTCATACAGACATTATATATAGTAATTTAAAGTGACTATTATGTAGTCACGCCTTCGTTACAACTACTTTAGATTTGCTCATATATAAACATTTGAGTTGTAGGAGTAAGAGGGATTCCTTTTACTCTTATATAAATACTATATCATGTGGTTGTTCGAAGGTATTCATTTATTAACAACATTCTCACAGCGTCTGCGCAATTTAGCTTAACAGGCTGTCATTCTATCGTAATTTTTAAATTTTATAAATATTGTTTATATATTATGTATGTTACTGTTAAATAAATTATTACATATTCAACTCTATGTCTTGTCTGAGTTATTTTTTTTGTGACAATGAACCACGTAACCACTCCATTATATAAAAGTTTAGAATCACTAATAAAAATAATAAATGAACTATATATAAAAAAAACAATTTATCATTCACATTATTTCAGTGCTCCAAATTCTGTCAAATTGAAGTGACTAGATAAAAATGAAATATTCTAATATAAAAAATAATATGAGAACACTCTCCTAAGAATATAACACAATATATTATTTAATGTTTTAAAATAGGTGTTTTGACTGTACTATAGTCTTTCTCAGAGTTATAATTGCACAATACTTGTATTATTATCATAACAAAAATATATATATATATATAAAAAACACATTCTTATGATTTGAGAAAGAAGAAACTCTAAGGAAAGTACTTGTTATTGTACTGAAACATCAGCTATTTAGTTATTATTTTTATTACATGGAATTTCCCAGAAATAATACTATGAATTCATAAAGCAATATGTCTACACATATTAAAATTCACATTAAATAATTAATTATATAAAAAATAATTAATTTAAATCAAAGTTCAATTTAAAAATTAATTCTTTTTTAAAATTAAACAGAATTAAAATTGTCATTTCAGTAAATTAATTAACTATCTCATGATATATTATCATCTAATACCTTATAGCAAATAAAATGAAATTATTTCCTATCTCCTTTTTATGTTCACTTATTCTTCTCCTTAACTTTCTTTGCATATCTTCATATATACATTGCTCATAATTCTTCTTTCATATACACTTCAATGCAAACAAATTTTCTTAAAAAACTTTTTTATTTTCCTTACAGTTTCAACTGATGAAGACTGCTGGACAGTTGAAACTATAAGGAAAATGAAGTTTTTTAAGAAAATTTGTTTGCATTGAAGTGTATATGAAAGAAGTATTATAAGCAATATATATATATATATCCTTTTTATGTTCTTATAAGTATGACCAGTCATAATGATGTTCACAAGCTTCAGCATTATTTAACTTAGTTATTATTTAATTCTTGAATCTATCAGGTCTTAGCAGTTTTTATAAAGTAAAATCTTGCAATATTCTCTTTAATAATATCTTGTGAATTTTCAACTCATTGAAGAAATTTTAAAAAAATATTAATAACAGTATTTATTTAAATTTGTAATAATATCCCTACACATGTTAAATTCTAGTATTATATTTTTATAAAATCAATTGACTATTTCACACTAATTCATTATCCATTTGCCTCTAGTAGATGTAAATGGAATGATTTATATAATGTTAGTTAATACTAGAAATCAACATCAGAATCTAAATATTATTATATTTTAAATAATGTTGTTACTTAATATTCTATTAAGTACTTATGGTGAATTAAACTTTGTAAAAGGTATTAAACTGAATATTTTGATTCTATTTGTAAAAACTGCTTTAGGCTAAATAAATTCAAGCTATAATTTACTTCTCACTAAAGCAATATTTTGCAAACCTCATTATCTATGCTGGTTATATTTATAAAAATTTAAGATGTAGATGACAGTGGTTCCAATTTTATCTTCTAAAGATAGTTAGTTGATAATATATGATATATTACAAAATGTTGATAAATTAATTTAATAAAAAAGATAGTTTTATCCAGTAATATCTGCTTGTAAATAATATAAAATATTAAATAAATGTCAATATTAATATTTTATTTATAATAAATTGAAATTTATAAAAGATATTAAAATAAATATCCCTTTTTTATTCCTATGTCTTGATGTTAGTACATTATTCTTGATGAAGTTCAATCCATATGTAATAAGGTTTTTTAATATTAAAAATAACATGATTATACGTTGGAAAATAGTAACTTTCAAAACTGTCAAACCTTCCACCTTGAAAATGTCTAACAGAATTTAAATTGATACAAATTTTTGTGACACAGTATTACTCATGGCATAACTAAAGCATCTTCATAACTTGTCTTATTAAATTGAACAATTTGATGTTATGATTCTATTGGTACCATGACTTCATCACTGATGATTAGATAAATAACATCAGCAAACTCCCAGGCCAATAATCCATTTTGAACTTGATTAAGACAAAAAATAAGATAACAACTTGTAGTCTGATATGGAACATATGTCATGTGTTATTTTTTTTAGTTGAGGTACATTAGAAAAAACATTATTATAAAAATTCTCTAAAATTTTTGTTAGCCTCATTTAATAGAAAATTGGGTAGATGGTTATGCAATTTACAGAGCTTTTCAAAAAACAATTAGTAGCAGAGCAGGAATAAATAGATAGGCAACAGAAACCTTTAATGAAAAGGAAATCTTCTAGTACTAATGTTAAAAAAAATAAAGCCACTTCCATGCCTGAACCTCCTCGAGAGCTTACATGGCAGGAATTTTATGAACAAGAAAATATTTTAAAATTAAGGACAGTAGTATTAAAAAAAGAAGATGCTGATTTACAATTAGAATTTAAAAAATTAGAAAAAGAATTGAATTTACATATCTGTGAACTCAAAAGAATTCATAATTAAGATCAGAGATTCTACTTTGTGAGAACTGCTTTAGGTCAAATAGAATCAACTTCATTATAAGGTAATGTTAAAGCTTGAAAATATCAGTCTATACTGACCATATTTATAAAAAACAAGCTATAGATTTTATAAAAGAAGACAATAGAAATTAAGATTGGCTTCTGAATGTTATTATATATTAAATAAATGTCATGATTAATTTTTTAGAACATATTTATAATAAATTAGCAATTTATGAAGGGTATTAAAATGAATATTCCAAGATTCTATATTGTGAAGACTTCTAAAGTTCGATAGATTCAAATTCTAAATAGCATCCATGATAACAAATGTTATAAAGAATGTCATTGACTATACTAGTTATATTTGTAAGAACTTAAAAAATAGATGGATCATGAGCAGATGAAAGTATCATTTTCATCACGTAGGAATAGTTGAGTAATGATATGATGAGACTAAGAATTAATCACTATATTTAGGTGTTACATATAATATATTATTTGGGTTCATTTAAGTATAATTAATAGTATTATCAGAATCATGTTTCATTAGCTCATATGTGTCTACAATTGGGTATAAAATTTATTTTAAAAAATGTTATGATGGTGCCACAAGCTACAACACATATAATAAAATTAAGTTACAATAGACAGTATTAGATGTCTTTTAAAAATGTTATAACATAAGAGCATTGTGTACCACTGATCAAAAAAATTGTAACATTTATTCAGATTTAAGAATCTCAGTCCCTCTTGAGGTCAAGAGTTTATAAAATCTCAGGAGAATGTTCAGTTTCTTATGTGGATATAAGAAATCATTGTGTCATTGCTACATGAAATGACCAAGATAATGAAATTAATCAGAATTCATCATAGTCAGCACTCTTATTCCATGCTATTGATGTTAGTCACAATCTAAATTTTCAAACATCAGGGTTTTATTTAGATGTGATGCTCTCTACCAAACAAAAATCAGATAAGACATTGACATTCTTGAGACATCACATTATATCAACAAAATGATGATAAATGTAAATTGCCTTCCAGTTAAAAAAATGTTTAAAGTCATTAATCAGAATCTTTGTTGGTTTTGTGTCATTTTATTATAACGATATCACCCCTACTTTCATATTTTTAAAAATGTGTTGTTTTTATGTTTATTTGCCAAATCTTTAATTTTGTTACATATATTGTTGTTTATAATAGCTTTAAAATATTTTTATATGGTGTATCTCATTCAGTTCCATATAGCTTATTAAATTAGATAGCTGAATGTAAAGACATATAAATGTGTGAAATTTTTAGATTTTCTGCTTAATAGTTAAGTATTAGATAAATTCTAGACTTGATTTTGTATTTTAGATTTAATGTCAGAATGTTCTAGTGCCTCATTGATGAGAGCCATTAGCTCGAAACTGGTTTGGGGTTAGAGATAATTCTAGATACAGATTTTAAATGCTTTCTCTTGAAGAATTTTTCAAAAATCTTGTTTAGAGCTATTAGCATGTTGGATGCATTACATTTGTAAATACAAGGTAATTAAGTTACATGATGTATGACTTGGTATCCTTACTATTATAGTTTGGCTTTTAAGGTTTGGCAATGTTATATTACTAAGACTATTAATATATGGTGTATCTGAATTTAGTTCAGTTCTATATGGCTATTTAAGTTAGAGAGCTGGATTTGAAGACATATAAATGTCTGAAAATTTCAGAAATTTCTACATAATAGTTAAGTATTAGATAAATGCTAGGCTTGAGTTTGATTTTAGATCTGGTGTCTGAATGTCCTAGTATCTCACTGATGAGAGTCATTAGCTCAAAACCAGTTTGGTGTTAGGAATAATTCTAGACAGAGATTTTAAATGCTTTCACTTGCAGCATTTATCAAAAAGCTTGCTTAGAACTATTAATATACTCATTATTTAACATTATAAAAGCAGGGGAGATCTAAAAAATATCATTATGATAATATTTTCCTGTGAAAATATATATGTTAATATATAAGTAATAAATAATAATCTAGTGATTTATATATATATTCCACCTTTATTGTTAAAGGGATTTCACCTTTATTGTTAAAAGGGATTCCATCTTTATTGTTAAAAGGAAGTTACCTTGACAACAATTTGAGATTGTTGATTCTTATCTAAATTGGGATTGTCTAAATGTTGACTGGTTTCTAATATTATATATATGAAATTTTGTGAAAGGAAATTATTCATCAACACATGCTATTAAATTGATATTAAATTAACACACACACACACTATTTCTTCCATAAAATCAAATACATATAAATCACTATATTATTATTTATTACATATATGCAATATTGCAGATAGTTAAAAATGAGAAGCTTTCTATGATATATAAACTAAAATGGTGGAAATAATTTGTCAATTAAAAAATCAAGCTCGTAATAGGTTCAAACTCTGATTTAAGCATGGTCAGTAAGAGTTGATTTATTTAAAAAATAGGCTATAAACATAAGTGAACCACTTATACATTTAAAACATTCACTGATGGGAGAGTGCATGTTAATGTAATATGAGTTTAATAGCACACATGTTAAAGAATAATATCATTTAACAAAATTACATACACATCCATAAATATATGTGTGATTATATGGCTGTCAGGTGCTATCTGTGCTCAGGCTTTATATGGGTTCAACAATTAGTAGATAGTGGAATGACCTTTAAATATGAAGACCAACTGTAAATAATAAATAAGCAATGTCTGATCAAGAGCTCCTGTCACATTATAGGATGATATTTATAATCCCACAGTCACTCTTTTTCTTTTTGATAACTTAAATTACTGTAAAACCCAGTCATCATAAGCCATTCATGCTATTGTGATAATAGGATTGTGGGTTTCTGTCATAACATTTCTATTCTTTAACTATAAGCACAATTTTTCTGACTACAATTTCCTTTTTTTAGCTAAAAATATCATGACTTCATAAATCAGCAGTAAGGACAATCTTAGTAGGTTGGCAGTCCTGAGTTGGAATTTTTTTCAAGGCAGTAAAATCACAAAAAGTTTGATTTGGAACTAAATTTGAGAGTGACAGAAGTTTTGACTGTCAAATAAATGTTTCGGCAACCCTATTTAAGATATATCCCTCCATATGATTGAAGTAAAAGGGTGTAGAAAATGTGATCTAAAAATGACCTGTCTCACTTAGTCTGTCTAGGTTGCAGTGCCTATTAATCATTTCATAGAAATAGTAACAATAGTAATAATAACATCAATAGCAATGGTAAGTGGTAGACAGTAGTAATATAAAAGTAAACCTCTATATATGTAATTTTTATTTAAAGTATAAATGCATGGAATGTGCAAACTTTTACTTGGTAAACATTCTTAAAGGCCAGAATGGAGAATTGTACTGATGGATTAGAAGTTGTTAAGTTTTAAGATAAATATTGCTGCTCTTGTAAAACTTGCCACTAGAGGAAGGAAGTTTAATAGAATAGATGAGTCGATACATATTTTTGGAAAAGCAGTTCAGTCAGTGAGAAAAGAAAGCACGGAATTGGATTTGCTGTAAAGTATAATTTAATATGTATTATTGTAAAAATTCCTCTTTCTATCAATGAGAAGCTAATATTGTTAAAACTCTCCTTGTACAACTGCTTATTTTACAGTGTCTATGATCCAACCTTAAATTGATAGAATTCAGAGAACAATTTCTATTTCTTGTTCATAGCACTGTTACAGCGATATCATTAAAAGATTGGATTGTTTTTTTAGAGATCTAAATGCTTATGTTGGTATAAATAGTAGACTTTTACTCATAGTTAATAATTATATTGATATTTAAATTCAAATGGATTTTGCAAAACAAATGGCTTAATTATACAAATCCTTTGTTTATGCAGAAAAAAATACTATGAAACAATATTGATTATCCACTCTCAAAACAATGGCATTTAATAGATTACATTATAGATAAGAGCCAGATCCAATATAATGTTACCTAATGGAAGCTTTATAAATGCAGATTGTTGAAGAAATCATAAATTCATATTATTCAAAATTAAAATATTTTCATTAAAAATTGATATTAATACAATAATATTAACAAGAAATTGATATTTATTTTTTAGAAGAACTTATGCACAAACTAAATTTCAATAGGTATTAAATACTAAAATTCTAGTTCAGATCTTCACAACTATCATATTATTGAAGCATGGAATTTTCTTATAGTATGTGTAACAATTAGTGATAAAAGGCAATGTGACATTTTCTTCTTGGCAGAATATTAGCCTTTAAATGTGTAACTTCATAATAAATGTAAAGATCTGAAGGCAGAAATTCAATGATTGACAGGAGTATTTAAAAATAATTGATGAATTCAAACTGCAAAAAAGGTAGTTATTCACTGGTTATGGGCATTCTAGTTCTTTTTTATGCATTAAAATCAATATATGTATCTCAGAAACTGTTTCAAAATTCTATTAAATCCAGAAATGACAATCCCTTGTATGAGGTTGATGATATTTTGAATAGATAGAAAGAGCACTTTGATCAACTTTTGAATAATAATACAAAATTGAGATGATGATTTTTAATGATATATTCATTTTACCTAATCAATTAGATTTGAACAAAGATATCCAGCTCAATGAAGTCACAACAGACCTGGTTATGGCAAAAATAGAAATGCTACAAGTCTGGATAAAATACTTGAAAAAGGTTTAAAATACAGTTGTGATATATTAGTTTCTAAAATATTAGATTTTTTTTAGGAATATTCACTATCTGATCTTAAGGATGATTTCATTGTCTCAATTTTTAAAAACAAAATTGTGGTAATTATCATAGAATATCATTATTATCCACTACAGTAAAGGGATTTTTCAAGAATTTTTCTGAATAGTACATTGTTTTCAGTTATAGAGGAATAGTTACCACAGACAGAATGTGGTTTTAGAGAATCAAAAAGCACTAGAGACATAAAAGCACTGACTATAAAGGAACCATTTATATATTGCTTTAATTGATTTAGTTAAGATATTTGATTCAGTTAATGGGACTATGGCAATGTTTAAAAATAAATTGATTATCCATCAAAGTTTATTGATATTATATAGCTTCTATGTGATAGAATGAGACTATAAGTGTAAAATGTAAGGCATTTGAATTAAAACTGGTATTTAAAAAAATGTGTACCAGCTTCAACAGTGTTTTCACTTTTTATGATAGTGGTTAGAAGATACAAATGAAATGTTTAATTTAAAAGATTAAAAATGAAAACATTCTTGGATTCTGGATTCACAGTATGTTGATAATTGATAATTAAGCTACTTTTGCTGCTTCACAAGATAATTTACAAATTATATTTAATATTTGAATGCAACATATAAAGATTTTAGTTTATTATTTCATTTTCAAAAAAACTCAAGTATTTTGTCAGTCAATGATAAAAAAAAAACCTTAGTAACTTTAGCTTGAATGATTATCAACTTGGAAATATAATCCAGTTTAAATGTCTTCACAGTTTTATAAGTAGTGAGATTAATTTACATGATGAGGTTCAACACAGATTTCAATGAGAAGCTACAGCTTTAAAAAAGTTAGAAAGTTAGAGCATTTTACTAACTCTAAGCTGTATATGGAGATGTTAGTCTATCAAAATTTATTGTATGGACGTGAGACTTGGACACCCAATTGATGCAATATAAAGGCATTAGAAAATTTTTGTTTAAGGATGGTTTGTAATGTTTTAAAGGTAGAATGGCAAGATCATAAACCCATCAATATGTTCTTTAACTTGATGAATGAGTTACTATAGGGGCCACCATTGTAAAATCCCACCTTCCTTGGATTGGATATCTAACAACAAATGAAAAATACAAGAGTTTTGTAAGTATTTTATGGTGAACTTAAATGAAATTTTGTGAGAGCTACTGAGACTCTATCTACATTTTAAGAAATATCTTATATTCTAAACAAGTACAATGTCATTGTTACCACTGGAAGATATGGGAAAGAATACAACATAATGGTGAATTACATTATAGTAAAAAAAGTTTTTTGCTGGAAGAAAAACAATATCACATAATATCAAGTAATCAAAAAACTGGACCATCTTGATATATGCAGACATGTTTGTGGTTCTCTGATTGGTATGTATAATCGTTAAAAACTTATTTCTAGAATACATTTTTGCCTCTTTCTTTTATATCTGTTTTATTAAAAGTTAGAATGGTGTATTAATTTATGAATGTTTGTTTATGATTATGTGGTACAAACTGATAAATATCCAGGACTTCCAATAACTAATATTGCAAATAAGCATTATCAGAAAATCTATTAAAGTGGACAAAATTACATAGGACCTGAAACTCAAATCAAACTATCCACTAGAAAAATAATTATCTTCATTTCCAATATGAAAATTGCTATGTCATTCAAATCAACAAACTTCAAATTTTAAAATTTAAAGATGTTACAATGTGTGTTTGCAATTAAAAGATTGTTTATATAATTCTAATCATAATATCTGACTCCAATGAAGAAACTTAGATATGAAAGGTATGTGTTTTGAAAACATTATATTAAAAAATGTCAGAGGCTAATGTAGATATAATAAATCTCTTTGAGAGAAGATTTGAGTTCTGAATAGTAGCTTTCTATAGTTTATTAATTTATATTTATGAAAGTTGATGTTAACCACTTTGTTTTTTGATTTTATGACAGTATATTATAATATTTTATATGTTATACATCATCATCATCATTGTCAACCATTATCAATCCACTGCAGGATGAAGATCTCTCCGAGTTTAATCCATCTTTTCCGATCTCTAGCCTTTCTTCTTCACAAATACTTAAATAGATTTGCCCTTAGAATTAAATATATATGTTTATTATTAATTAAAAATGAAATCTTTAAAATAAATAAAATAGAAATCATTTAATTTAATATTTTGATATCGCAATACGAAGCTAATAAAAGAACGAAAAACTGTATGGCATTACTTTTCAGTTCCCGCTTCTACCTCACAATGTGAAACAAAATCGTTTTCACATTAAAAAGAAATTATGTAAGAAATTCAATTTTTTAGCCTATAAGCAAAGGCATGCTTGCTTTAATCTCAATACTCCCCAAAACAGTGTCAATCTCTCAATCATCAAAGTCCCCAAAAATTCTGTGAAAAAAATTAAACTACAGTTGCATGTTTGTCAGCAGTGACTGTTTTTTTCCTGATATGGAAACTATTGTCAATTTCGAATCCAAATTTGAAACTGACCCTAAAAAAGAAACACTTATTAAAAAGTGTTGAACATTTTAATACATCTCCCTCAAATTAACAATCAGCAGTGGTCTTATAACATCAATTTTACTAGAAAGTTTATTACCCAGAAAAACTTAATCTGTCTTAAGAAAGACATGGGTAATAGACTAGTCCATTTAAATTGTCAAGAGTTTAGTTTTAAAATCATCCAACAACTCACCACTTTCAAGTTTCTCTGAAATTCATAATTACAACTTGAAGGCCAGAATGAATCAGTTCATATCCTCACTTTTAACAAAACATCATGGCAAAGCATTCTCTGACCATGATTATTTTAAAACATGCCTTTCCACCACTGTTGTCCCTCAAATTTTTTCAAACATCAAATTACATAAGGATAATCTTCTGCTTTGTCTTTTCCTCAATTTTAGTACCTCTTACATTACCATGCCACTAAACTCATCACTGCATGGCTAACTGAGAACTTTATCTTCAGTGCATGCAGCTTGAAATCATCACATTACTTTACTGAAAAATCCAAAATATATCAATTAACCACAGCAATAAAATTGCTTCACTCATTATGTCAAAGAACTACACACTTGCATTCAATGTGTTAAATCATAGATATACTATTGCAGCAATCAAAACTTTGGATTGGATTATTTGATGAAATCAATTTACAGCTTCACCTATTTAAATAGAAAGTAGGTTGAAGTAAAGAAGGGTTCCCCTCTTTTCTTCCATAGCATAAGCTTGTGGTTAAAACACCTACTATCGCATTTTATACGCATATTATCGAGGTTATAGACTCAGTAAATATTACTTACATAATCAATGTGCATTTAATAAATTTATAATTACAACTTTAAATTACTGTAATAGATTTCTAAATATAAAATCTTTCCATTGACTCGTTGTAAATCGAAAGATTTCGTGAGTATTAATGTGTAATAAGAAATGTGGACTTAATCAGTGAAGTATTGAATAGCTTCATGCTCGCAGATCTAACCGCTTCAGCTTCACCTATTTAAATAGAAAGTAGGTTGAAGTAAAGAAGGGTTCCCCTCTTTTCTTCCTTAGCATAAGCTGAATCCCAATATTCCTTATACTCATAAATATGCAGGTCTAAAAGTCTTTCTTCATAGAAACCTTAAGCTCTGCAAATTCAAGACTTACTGGAAACAAAACATCAAATTACTTATTAGCAACCTCATCAACATAAAATACAATCATAAAAATATTTATTCCATCATTACTAACTTTTAAAATAATATCTCTCATCGTACAATCACTCCTCACAATGATAAAAATGATATAGTTTCCCCTACATCTTATAAGTTGCAAATAAGCTAAAAAACATTTGCTTCGATAAATACATTACTTTTCATTCACCCCCATCTCTTAACAAACTTTTAAATAACTCAAAGAAAAAATTCCCAAAGAGGCTTCATATCAAATGGTTTATAAGATCAACTGCCTTAACCCTATTTTTTTTAAAGCATACTATTGGAGGAACCTGTACCAACTTGGCCACTAGACTCTCTCAACACAATTATCTGTATAAATGCACTAGGAAAAGCACTGAATATTTTTCTCTTTTTCTTGATTATGAGTTGCTGTCTAGTCATAATTTTGATCTTTCCATGGTCAATATTGTTTTCTCAGAGCATAATAATAGAAAGAGAAAGGTAAAGAAGGCTTTATCAATCGCCAAAGGTGCCTATGACATTAATAAAAATGATTCCAGCACCCTTCATAAAAAATGGCATTTATAGCTATCTCACTTCTCATTAGCATGCAAATTCCTTTAAATATTTATTTGGATTTATTTTAATATTCAAATCTTACATTATTTATGAATGATAATTCCCTCATTTTTATTATGCTATGATTATAATACAATATGATATCAAAAGTACTTAGCTTTAAATATTTTTTTTTGCATTCAAAAACTAAGCCTGTTTAGTCATTAAATGTTTTAATAATTTGTTTATTCATTAAATCATCTATTTTTCAAAAAGCAATGTGTATTTTATTTTATTTGATGTATGTATGGTATTTTAATTTTCAAAATAATATTTAACTCTCATTTTCTGTCCCAAATTTGGTGTTTTAAAACCAAAAAAAATTTTATATCTTGCCTGCTTCCAAAAAAAATGAAGGATTGTGGATAAAAAAGTATGAAATCACTAATCACATGGCAGAAACTTATAAATACAACCACTTGTCAAAATTTGTTTAGCCTTTTTACTTACATTGTGTTGAAGGATCATAATGGCTTTAAACCTGGAATTAACCATTTTATTCTTCACAAGTAGCATGTCTAAGTAAAAACTGTCTGTACATTTGTCTTTTAAAAACAATTGTTTCTTCTACATCTTAAATAGAGATATTAAAATAGTAACAATGTTTATTATTAAGTAATGCATTTAAAAAAATGAAAATTTAATATTTAGATTCAACTAAAAATTTTTAAAATTACTTGTATAATGCTATGCCTTGTTATAATACTGCAATAATTATTTATCTCTTTTCTAAAAACTAAAATCATTGGTTTGTAATTGTATTAGCTTTATCAACATAAATATTTCTAACCAGTATAAAATTTATGGGAATTTATAGATTAATGTATTGTTTTTTTATATTTGTTAAAACTACTTAAAACAGAAATTGAGTATTATAAAACAAATTCTAGTTATGGATTAACAAATAGCTTGGTCTCATAGTTGTGAAAATGACATAAACATTAGCTGAATAATATGAAATTGACTTGAAACAGTGGATTAATGAATCTTTTCATAGCATATTGATGAAAAGCTATTGAAAACCTCAAATATTCTTGTAAAGCTAATTTCATCAATAAATTAATATTTGTGTGATACTACAGTGAGCACAGGAATCCAAAAGATACTAGATTTATATTCATTGGTGTTATACCTTTGTAAATATGTCTAGAGATGTTATAATTTACAAGAGCTAATTCTTTAAATGGATTAATTGCTATCATGCAGGAGTATGAGTAAATAATTGATTTGTTAAATGCTTTAGAAACTTAATATTAATGAATTTCTGATTAATTAATATTAAATGTATAGATTCATTTTTGTAAAATTTATAACTATATCAAAATCAAAATAATATTTTGATATCATTAGAATGATTAAAAATGTGCCTGGTTAATTTTTTTGAACGTTTGTTTAATTAAAGACTTTGTATTATAATTTTAGGAATATCATATAGTTAGTTAATTTGTTTAATTAGTTTAATATATATTTTTAAATATATTATTGTTATGATTTAATAAAAGTTCTCCAAAAAGAAAATACTATAAGGAAGTCACAGGTAATACAGTGTATTTATCTGTGAAATGAGGTATAGATGTGTGTTTGTAATATTAATTTGTGTTGGAGTACAGTTCAGTTAAACATTAAGCTAAAGTAAAATATGCAAAAATTTAAGTTAATAGTTAATCATTTATATGTTTTATTGATCCCTTAAATCAACCTCATATTTTCTATAATAAAAGGTGTTTTAGAATAAATTGTTAAATAGTTATTATTATTTTGTCCAAGAGGCACTCATATGAGTTAATGAGAAGTATGTGATACCTTCAATTATCCTAGTAGCTGTGCTAACCACTAAAATTATTGTTTAGTTGAGTTTGATTCCTAGCAATTTTGTGTTAAATTTTTAACACGAGGTCTCATTAAAGTAATAAAGAACATAAATGATATCAATAATGATATGAATTGGGTAAATGCTTTACTCATTTTAGAGAGGGTTAAGCAATAAATTTGATACCTATACTGAGAGGTTGTTTGCTATTACAATTATTATTATTAAATGCAATAAATCATTCTTATATTTTATCTGCAGTTAATGCTTAGGTTTTAAATAAGCACTGTACAACCATCTCCAATGGAGTGTTTTGTTGTTGCATTATGTCTGTGATAACACATGTGTATTTATAAAACCCAAATAAAAAATAATTATTGAGAATAATATCAGAAAATGATTGATAATATTTTTATAGAACTTATTGTTAGTGTGATTAAGTTTGCATAAATATTTTTATAATAATTATGTAATTAATAAATTACTTGTTATAATTTTATATAAAATGGCTGTTTGTCATTAATTGAAAATTTGTCATCATCTACAAATCTTATAAATAAATATGGGCACAGTTACACTTTATTTTAAGTAATATTTACTAAGGCTGTAACCTCAAGAATGTGCGCATAAAAATGCGATAATAGGGACCTCTACAGATCTTAACCACAAGCTTATGATGTAATACTTTCTTTTATTCAATTTATTTGCACCATTTCTGTTTTAACATTGAATTGCTGATATGAGTAGATACAATAAAATCCTTTTGTTATCTTAATCATATCAAGAATAGATCAGACTAAAATTGTTGAAATTAATAATTTGTCAGAATAGTAATTGTTATATTTTATTAAGAATTCTGAGATGTGTTTAATCCAAAGTTATGTAAGCTAACTAATAGTAAGGAATAACTTACTAGCCTCATTAAATTTAAAAGCCATAAGTTTCATTTAGAATATTTATTCATAATTAATACAATATGCTTCAATGCACAGTTGTATATTTTGTGCAAAGTTATAAGAGTACCCTGAGACATTACTGACATTAGTATAATCAGAATCACATTATTATGGAGATTAGATAGTCTTTGATGATGATGATGATAATGATTATTATTATTATTATTATTAGTAGTAGTAGTAGTAGTAGTAGTAGTAATGTAGATAGTGTCAATAACTCTTGCTAGTTCTCTTTATCTTTTGTGTATGGAGGTCACAATTTCACTCTCCCAATTGCACTCGCTTGGTATTTACCACACTCATTTTACTTCACTCTTCTCTCCACTTGCATTCAGTTAATTGGTTATATGGTTATAATATATATGCATAAATGCAAAATCTTTTTACTTTGGACAGTAATCAATCAAGGCTAACTGCTCCAGGCTTAATAGTGAAACAATCTAATTCTGAATATATACGATTTATTTACAGAAGTATCAAAATTATTAGATTATGTATCCATAATGTGGTATTATTTTTGAAAGTAAACTTTTATTATTAAATTTGGTTTAAAAAAACTATGTAATAGATAACAATAATACATGACTATTATATCACTGAGTATGAATGTAGAAGTTTATTTAACAAATTATTAACATATTACTTTTCAAACAGTACTCATTAAAAACTGAACTCTTTGTAGAATATTAAATAATGCAGTAACAATGGCAGTTTTTGATTGAAGAAAATTATTTTTTTTACTGTAAAAAGCTAGATGGAAATTTAATTATTAATTAATAATACATGGAAATTATTATTAGGCTTCATATCCCTACATTTATTACAACCAAATAATATCTCTCTATAGAAAATGGATAAATAATCAAACGTTATATGATAGAGAGAAAGTATGATTTTCTGTACTTTAGCATAGTTAGTTAAATGGGTTATAAACTAGATTATCCAAAACAGTTCATAAAGCAATATAGAATCATAAGCATGGCAAAATGATTCTACAAATAATAATGATTTTTACATGTATATAATATGGAAGTACATATATAGATTTTAAGTGCAGTGCATGTGCCATCTAGAGAAATGACTGTTTAAATAGCATAATCCAGAATCAAAGCTTTTTAGGTAATCGATCAAGGGGGAAAAACATTGTGAAGAAGACAGCATTACTCAGAGTATTTTTTATTTGCAAGGTATCAGAGTTTGATTGAGTTTTTGTTGTTGTTTTAATTACAAGCTAAAAATAGCCTAATATTTATTTTCTGATCAACTATGGATAATCTGCCGGGTAGATGATTAAAACAAAAAAAATGACTTATTACATCCAGACTTTTTTTTTCATATGTTATAGCATCGGCCGGAAGGCGAACTCGCAACAACCATCTGCAAACAAGTGCTTGCTTGCAAGGCGGCTGCGCTGACCTCTCGGCTAACGACGCTTAACTATTACATCCAGACTTGAACACAAATTTTTGGAATATTAGACTGATACACTACCATTATATTATAATGCAAAGGCAAATATTAATGCCTATATATATGAGATAAGTATCTGCTTGTATATTTTTGCTAATCGTGATGTGTGTGTATATATATGTGGATGTGTAATTTATGTAACATTTACATATATGTACATCATATTTAATATATATAAAAAAATGTAATGCATATTAAGAAAATTTTATAATTTATTTGCTGTTGTTTTTTAAATATTATTACTATAGAAATGATAATCTTTAATGAACCGTTCAACAGGAATTAATTTAATATATTTCATTTTGTCAGAAATCATTAGTTCAATAACATTATTAAATCAATTTTCCCCTCACTAGACTCCAATTTTATTTATCATAGTGCGAAAAGATTTGATAATCCTAGCTAATAAATTCAAACATTTTTAATAATAATAATCCTTGAAAATAATTATGATATTAATCAATATTATGTCTATTAGAACACTCATTTGTTTATTAATAATCGCTCTTTATACTTTTCTGTTTCTAAGTTAAATGCAAATTTTATTTATCCCGTTTTTATTATTAAATAATTATTATAAAAATTCAGATCTTTTTTTTCTTAAGAAAAAGGTTTCGAGCGCTATTTCAAAACTTCACAACTTTTAAAAATGTAATATAGGGGATTTGAACACAGATTTTCTTAGCTATCCACTCGATCTCATACAACTGATATACATGGCCACACAATGTGAAAAAAATAAATGGTTTCCAATATACGTATTTTGTTCGGAACCAGCGCTCACCAGTTGGTCCAGATCATCATCTCACATATACAATCAGTGCTCGTTTATATCAAGATAGCAAATCTTCAAACTTTGATGAATAAGCTTCAATCTACTCCACTCTCCAACTCTTTATTCATATATACCATTAAAAATCTGATAATGAAATGCCTAAATCCCATGTTAATACCAATATTATTGTCATGCCCATGTTGACTTTAAGTCAGTTTGGATAATTTGAAAACAACTAAAGCAAAAAAGAACATATGCAAAAGAAACATTTTTACATATAAAATTTGCATATAAAAATTTACATAAACTTTTATTGCGCTGTGCTTTATAAATTGTAATACACGTTAAAGATCAGCCTTTTCAAGCTATTGTGCATGCACTTTTTTAGTGTGTTACTACTATATCTTGTATTGGGAGTGAAAGTATTCATTTATTATTAACACTTGTAAAAAGCACATGCACAATAGCTTGAAAAGGCTGATCTTTAATGTATTACCATTTATAAAACACAGCGCTATAAAAATAAATGCTTATTTATATATGTTTAAGTTTCACTTGAAAGTGATGTTTAGTAAATTCTAGATAATTTGGTCGATGTCATTTATTCAGACATCATAAACAGTAATTTAAAGTAAGTGGTCTATCCTCACGCTTTCACTTACAGTACTTAAGATTTGCCCATATATAAGCATTTGGGTCGGAAAAAATAAGTGGATTCATTTTATTCTTTCTTAAATACTATATCTTGTATTGGGAGTGAAAGTATTCATTTATTATTAACACTTGTAAAAAGCGCATGAACAATAGCTTGAAAAGGCTGATCTTTAATGTATATTACAATTTATAAAGCACAGCACTACAAAAATAAATGCTTATAAACTTTTATTATAAGACAATTACAATTGAATATATCTGTACAAAACTATCTATGATAAAAAGATTTACATTATAATGCAAAATCCTCTGCTTATTCATTGAATAATTGGCTCAAAGAAAGATAATCAGATGAGGAGAAATTCTGCTCAATTTCTAACTGAAAAAAGCAAAAATAAATTTTCAATCTTAATAACATAAATAAATGATTTATCATTGTACCACATTTTTAAGTAACTATATATATATATATATTATTCAAATATAAGTATTGTTTATATTAAACTTAATGTAATTAGAAGTGACTTGAATTCAGAATTCAAGCTCTTTACAGTTATGCACTCCATCTTATGCAACTGATACATGTGACCACATACATGTGAAAAAAATAAATGATCTTCAATATACTTATTTTGTGCTGAACCATCGCTCATCAGTTGATCCAGATCACCAAGTCCTAGAATATATGCAATCAACATTAAGGTATTAGATAGCAAATCTTCCAACTGTAATGGATTAGCTTCAATTTTCTCCATCCTGAAGGTCTTCTGCACTCCATTTCATTGAATATCCAATGATGGAACACTCAAAGCCTTTGTTTATACCAATATTATTGTCATACCCATGTTCACTCAATATGACCATTCGCATGTAAGACCTTAATATGTCCATTTAAATACACACAAGAGGGAATGGTCAGAATACAGGTTGAATATGTAATATTCAAATATAAGTATATTATCCATACTAAACATAATGTAATTAGAAAGGACTTGTAATCTGAATTTCAGGCTCTTAATAGATATGCAATACGTCTTATACAATTGATACACATGACTACTTATATGCAAAAAAGATAACTAATCTCCAATGTAAGTATTTTATGTTAAACCAGCCCTTATCAGTTGGTTCAAATCACCATCTCCATACATATTTACAATCAGTGCTCAGTTTTCATTGAGATATCAAGTTCCTTCTAATTACATTAAGTTTAGTATGGACAATGTATTTGAATATTATGTAATCAGTCTGTATTCTTCACATTTTTCTTCTGTATATTTAAATGGGCAAATTAAGGTCCTATATGTGGGAGCCCAGAGTGACTTTAAAGTCAACAAGGGTATGACAATAATATTGACATCAACAAGGATTTTGAGTGTTCTAATCATTGAATTTTCAATGAAATGGATTGCTGAATAGTTATAGCATGGAGAAGATTGAAGTTGGTTCATTAAAGTTGGAAGATTTGCTATCTCATTAGAAAATAAGCACTGACTGTATATACATGTAGGAGATGGTGATGCAGACCAACTGATGAGTCATGGTTCATAATGAATATGTCATGTGTATCTGCTGAATAAGATGGAGTACATAGTCGTAAAGAGCTTAAAACTCTGAGTTCATTTCCCTTTAAATATATATATAATTACTTCTCTTAAGTAACTTGCATATTATAATGCCAAACATAAATCATGAAAAGAAAATGGAAGGGCAACAATATATATATATATATTTGACAGTTGTGAGAGGTTCTTGTCCATTCTTAAAAAATAAACTTGTCATTTGGATTCAGGAACAGGGTGCCATTGGATAATATATATATAAACCAATGTAAACAATATATGGATTAATATATTTTTCTTGGTGATCCATCATCTTGTTTTACTAGTAGTTAGTTGACTTTTTCTTTCGAAGTTACAGTTATTTAAAACTTAAGAAAGATGTACTGATTAGAAGACAACACATTCTTGTTGTTATGTTTTAGATTTATAAACAGTCGCAGATTTATTTCTAATATTTATTTATATATTGTTACTTTTAAAGACATCATATCCACCTTTCTTAAACACTTCAGTAATACTATTTTCTTTTTATATCAAAACATTATTCTTACAGTTTCAATTGTTCTGCAGTCATAATCAGAACTATCATATCCAAATATATAATTATACAATTAATACATTTTATACACATATTTATATACATAATTAAACATACATCTTAACCTGACCATTATAAATAATAATTTTCCATTTTATTACTCTACTCTTAATTAATTTTGTCCACATTTATTTTATATTATTTTATTTCTAAATTATTTTAAAAACTACTTATTATAATTTTATAATTTTAATTTTTAAAAACTTTAACTTTTCTATTCTACTATTTAATACATATTATTTTATTATCCTTTTACTTATATTTTTTAATTTTTAATCAACTTCTAACCTTTTCTTATTTTTTTTACATATTTTATAATTAACTATTAACTTTTTTACATCATCAATTACTCACCTCTTTACATATCCTACTTTTAAAAACCGATTGAAAAATTTTTTCAAATTTTTTTGTTGTTGAAGTGTTTAAGAAAGATGGAAATAGCATGATATGTAAATATAGAAATCAAACATAAAAAAAAAAGAAAATTATATTACTTTTAAGAACAAAAGCAAGATTACAAAAGTGAATCCTTTGATAAGATCATACCAATAAAAATTATGTTATTTTGCATTATGGAATAATTTTTTGATGAAAAAGTTCAGTTGTATTTACAAAAGTCCTTTTTTAATACAAAAAAAAAAAAACTTGTTTTAAAAATAATAAGCTCTTAACTACTTATTTGATCTTTATTAAGACAATGTTTCTAAGGACTTGAAAGGAGGAATTGTGCCATTGGTAGGTTTATTATGGTTTGCAATAGTTCTCTTTCCACATCAGTTTTAAAGATTATTTTTCTATTATAATTCTGATGAATAGATAAGCCTATATTTCTAATTTAATGATTGTTTTTCATTATAATATCATAACTAGTCCAGCAATAGTTTCCATATATAGTATAGACAGTTTGTATTTTAAGTTATCTGTCCATCTCCATACTATAAATTGATAAAATTAAATGTTCACACTTGTTTTATATAAAATATAATAACTGAAACATCCAGGCTTATTATATACCTGTATCTATATATGTAATATATAGGGCATATGAGCACAGACTTTCACACAACCCACCACTCTCCACACTATCTCATATCACTAATACACTTGGACACATAGTAGAGATGTCTTCCCATCGCTTGTATATTTATTAAATGGATTGTGTTCTGTACATGAGGGGTCAGATTGACCTTAGGTCAACATGGGTGACAAGAATCTTGGCCTCAGGATGGCCTTTGAGCATTTCCATCTTCAGATTTTCAATTGGATGCCATGATTAAAGAGTTGGAGTGTGGAGTACATTGAAGCTTGTCCATTAAAGTATGAGGTTTGGCTATCTTAATATATATCTGAGCACTTATAGCATATATTTATAGAGATGGTAATCTGGACCAACTGATGATTGCTGGTTTAGCATTAAATAAGTATATTGGTGATTATTTATCTTTTTGACATATGTGTTCAAGTGTATCAGTGTTATGAGATAGTGTGGAGAGGGGTGGGTCATGTGAAAGTCTGTGCTCATATACCCTATATATAAAATCGAATAGAAAAAATGAACAATACAAAATGATTTTCTGGGAGAATTTTTTCTTACAGAAAAATAGAAAAATCACAGAAATCAATTGATCTTACTCCTGCATATAAGTCTCTACTCTCATTCACTCTCTTTATTCCAAGATTTTCAGTTTTATTGTTATGTGTTGCCACATTGTGTATACTCATATAAATACATTACACTGATGAATGGTTTAACTTTATTAATATTTAAAATAATCTATAATGTCAAAAAACCTTCATAAAAATATTTTACTTCAGAATTACAAAAAAAATATTTGAAATCAAGATCCAAAGATTAAGGAGAGATACTATATTTTGTCTTTTATGCAACAATAAATTTTTTGGGGGGCTCAGTGACTGGAATGACATTAATAAACACATAGGCACTTCAAAACCTCAAAGAACAGATAATATTTAATTGAAATTTGATGCATTTTCCACAAGTAAATAGCAAAGAAGTATGTGTTTCTGCATCTAAAAAAGATAATTTTTAATTACAGAGTTATATAATATTGATATAAATTATGAATCATATAATATATGTATATATATGTAGAGGGATTTGAACCCATAATTTTTCATTCAATTCATTGTCCACTCCATCTCAAGTAGCTAATACACATGATCACACACTTGAAAAAAAGATACGTTCCCCAATATACTTATTTCTTTGTCACATGTATGTGGTCATGTGTATTGGTTACTTGAGATAGAATGGAGGATGAATAGATTGAAAATTTCTTAGTTCAAATCTTTCTACTTACATATATTAAACACTCAGTATAAGTAAATTACATACTGCAACATCATTTGTAACAGAGTGATCCTAATTTAATAATGTCCAGAATTGCAACATCATTTGTAACAGAGTGATCCTAATTTAATAATGTCCAGAATTGCAATGTCATTTGTAACAGAGTGAAAATGATAAACTGTGTCAAAATGACTATCAACTAATGAATACCAAGTTAACACTTAATTCAACCTTCTTTTAAAGCCATGGATACCATTTATAAAAAATAAAAACCAATGATGATAATCTTTGCTATAACTCCACAGATTTGAATAGCATTTGCAACAGATTAGAAATGAAAAAAATAATGACTAAATATCACTGTCATGTAAATAGGATTATGTCCCTATTAAAAAAACTTATAATAGAATGAACATAATGACAAAAGATAAAAAAAAAACAACCTTAATGTCCTTCATGAATTAAAACACTGTTATAACAATATGAACTTATCTCAAACATTCAACAATATTTGTATTGAAACAAAATGATTCATGAGTGATAAAATAATAACCTTAATATTCCCTATGAATTTAGAAGCTATTTATAACAAAATGAGAATTATAAAGATAGGAAACAAAGATTTTAATATAACCTACAAACTTAAAACACCTATTATAGCAAAACAAAATACTACCAATAGGTGATCTCGAATTATAACTAAATAAAATAAAAATAATGCTAATTCAGAAATACTATTCCATTAATATTAATATATCCTTATTGAATAAACTGATTGCAATAGAATCAAATAAGTGATAATAATACCAAATTTACCAGGGTTTTAATATCTATAAATTTATGCACATTAATCACCCCTAAAATGCTACAAATTCATGTCATTATATTTTAAATAAAATAAAATACCTTAATATTAAACTGTAATATAATATAATGCATAGAATCAACTAATCTAGCATATCTCACCACTTACACTAACTTAAAATAATATAAATTAAATTCAACCCTTTAAACAACCTCAAAATTTACATACCCAATCATATCAATATGAAATAAACAATGAATTCTCATTTGATACTTATATAAATATGATTAGCAAATCACAATAAATTATTCTTTCATTTAATAAAATTAAATTATCAAATTTTAAATTATAATTTTTATACTATACAAAAGACTATTAATGTTTTATTATCAAATGTCAATATTAAAACCTAGTACATAAACTAAATTTACAATCTTCACCAACAAACTTCAAATATAATTAAACCAAATCACTTTATTTAATATATTTCAAATATCAATTTTGATATATACAATTACCAATTTTATAATATAATAAGATTACCATTTTTGCAACTAAAGACAAACTTAATATAATGTTCCACAATAAAGAATAATTTAAAAAAATAAGCAAATATCCAATTATGATTGTTTTTTTTAATCTTCAAAAATTATTCTTGTACTTTATAGATTATCAAATCATTTGAGATTTAAATTTCTATCCTAACATAACTGTTAAATATAACTAATAAAATAATTATAATAAACTTTCAGTTACTTATTGAATATCTAATAATATCCAATCGATTAATTTATTACCATGAAAAAATCTATATCTGGTCCAAATAATGAAATATCAAATTTAATACAAAGAGAATAAAATGTGATAGCACACACCAATCCCATGGTTTAACATCTGAACTGTTTTACACCTAATTATAATGGATTACGTTGTATAAGTCAATATATGTATATCATCTTATCAAAATACTATTAACTAATAAATTTGTATTGTAAAATTGAATGACAACTAAGCAAGTTTACTTGTTTTAAAGTAATTCAAAATTTATTAACAATAAATATTAATTAAAAAAATGCATGACAAATAAATTATAAATTTTTAAAATACATATGTGATCCAATTATATATTATACAATATATTCGCTAGTGAAATTTAATTTTAATTAAATAAATTATTATACATTCAACTTCACGTACAAAATTGCTTAATCTGAAATATGTATCTCTATGTAACACAAACCATGTAATACATATATACTTTTAAAATACAAGAGAGTCAATGACATTCCTAATCTTTATATAAAAAAAAGTTAATTAAGATATGTACAAGTATCAATTTTCATCCATGATGATGCCATGAAAATATACTTTCACTTAGCAGATATTTGGTTTATAAGACATTATAAGTGAACAGACACCAGTTTATATCCATGATAATGCACAATAAACTACTTTATATTCAATATTGAAATAATTCATCAATTTCACAAAACTACTAGATGAAAGTAATCCTTGTATCATTAGCATTTATATCCCATTAGTGAGATGTAAGCAATATCCACTTTTAGCAAAAAAATATTCAGATGATTTTTTAACACAAAGAATTACTTTTTATTTTTTTTAATAAATCATCATTCTTTACAAATCCTCGATAAGTATATTCACTTCTATTTATAATCTTTTTGATTGACATCAGAAAAACTATGGTAATGCTTTTCATTATCTCTTCTATCAAATTTAACCATTGTTCCACAAATAAAACTTATTACATAATAATAATAAGATAAAAAATATTTAATAATTATTATATATCAACCATTTGTATTTTTAAAAATACAAATAATTTTCTTTCACTTCAACATAAACAAAACAATTTTGACTACATTCTTATCATATTACACTAGAAATATATTATATTATATAATTAAAATAACATACTGAATACCTTTAAATATTCATATGTATTATTTGTAATATACTATTATGAAATGCAATAACCAAAATTCATATAATGAAGGAATAATAACTTTATCAAAACTGTAAACTTTATTTTTATATATTCATTTTTTAAAAAATGAATACAGTTAATTCACAATTTTTATATTATAATAATAAATGTTTCGTGCTTCAATATTATTGTTGTCATAGTAACATATTCCAATGCTTCCAGGTTAATATATTAACTTAAAATCAAACAAAAATTTTACAATTGACATTTTATCACATATTGAAATTTATTTCAAATTTCAGTTGGCACAATATATATATATAAATATGTCGTTACAATATATAAAAAAAAAAAATATATATATATTGTAATGGTATACATTTATGACATTACATCACTTTCAAATAATAATAAAAAGATCGATAAATAAATATAAAAGTTAATAATTTTATTTAAACCAATATATAAAATTGCACAGATAGAAAATTATTAAAATAAGGAAAAATCTAAAGATAAAAGATTTTTTTTTTAAAATAATGTAAAAGAAAATAAAAGCTGATAATTATTTTCTATTTACAAATTATTTTTAATTTGATTTTCTATTTAGAAATTATTTTAAATCTTAGAATGGAAATAATTTTCTATTGAAATTAATGACTTAATAGCAAACAGGCCCTTGAGGGCATTTAACCAATCAGTCAGTTAAGAGATCAATTAAAAAATTCATAGTAATAACATGTTATGTTCCCACTCAAAAGTAAATTGTCCAATAAATGATGTGAACGAACACACATTCCACAGAGAAAATCATCATCACCAATAAAATCAGCATAAAGTGAGGCAAGATCAATCCTGCAATTTGATAAGGAATTCAACAATATAAAAGGAAAGTGGAGTTTTGTTCTTTGATATTACTCTTGTTCATGATGTGGATTTTAAAAATATTAGGGTCACACAATAGTTTCCCATATTCACACCAGCTGAGGTAACCTTCAGAGCTATGGTTCCTGAAAAAGCAGCAAACAATGGACTGGTCTTCCTGAAAACAATATTAATAAAAATGGACATCAATCGGAGTTATGTGGTGCATCATTACAATGCATCACACAACTCCGATCAACATCCATTTTTATGAATATTGTTTTCAGGAAGACCATTCCATTGTTTGCTGCTTTTTCAGGAACCATAGCTCTGGAGTTCACTTCAGTTGGTGCGAATATGGGAAATAATTTATTGTGCAACTTCTTACATTTTTGAGGTCTGCAATACACATAAATATGCCTAAATTATGTTATGAACAAGAGTAATATCAAAGAACAAAACTCCACTTCCCTTTTATATCAATTTAAATTTCTTATCATCAAATTGCAGGAACGATCTTGCCTGGCTTTGCACTGATCTTATTGGTGAAGATGATTTTCTCTGTGGAATGTGTGTTCATTCACATCATTTATTAGGCAGTTTACTTTTGAGTGAGAACATACAATTTTATTATTAGAAATTTTTAATTGATCTCTTATCTGACCAGTTAAATGCCTTCAAGAGCCTGTTTGCTATTATGTCACTAATTTTAATAGAAAATCATTTCCATACTAAGATTTAAAATAATTTCTAAATAAAAAATCAAATTAAAAATAATTTGTAAATAGAAAATAATTAATAACCTTTTTTTACATTACTTTTAAAAAAATAATCTTGTATCTTTAGATTTTTCCTTACTTTAATAATTTTCCATCTGTGCAATTTTATATATTGGCTTAAAAAAATTATTAACTTTTATATTTATTTATCTATCTTTTTTTTTTGAAAGTGACGTAATGGCATAAATGTATACCATTAATATATATATATATTCTCTACCTGAATAGATCCTTTCTCTTTATTTGTAACTATATATTAACTCTAGAAAATGATAATCTTCTCCTTCAATTATTGATTTTCAAAGAGATTAAAATTAGTTATAAAGTTAAAAAGGATTTCTCATTTTGGTAGATTAACTATTTTATAGTGATGGACATTGGTGGTCATATTACTTTCAAGAATATTCATTCTTTTAGTAGAAATATAAACATATAATTAAAGGAACAAATATATAAATTTTTAAAAATCAAATTGTTTATTGCTTAGATTATAAGAAGATTGAGTACTGGATGTTCCAGAATTGATCATGATTAAGGAACATTGATTTCCAGATTCTTCTGTATTAATAATCCCTCTAAAAATGCAAAGCACATTAATAAAATTGTTTATTTTTCAGAAGTTTATAGGAAGTCTGACTTCTGGAAGTGGTAAAACAGAATTAACATAACATACTACCATTTCTATTTAGCTCAGGAGGTCATAAGAGGTTTGAGTACTGGAAGTAACAAAACTGGTTGTCATTCATAAATATTGACCAAGATATTCAATCACTTTATTATTGAACATGTTATTCAGAGCATGAATAATAAATTGGTTTATTGCTTAGGAGTTCATAAAAAGTTATGCAAATGATAGACGTTTAAAGTGATATCATATTAATCTTGTATTGCTTTATTAATTAATGAGTTAAATTTTCATATTTTAGCATTTGAATAATTTTAAAAAGTTTCTAAATTAAGAAGAAAATATTTGGAGAATATTTAGTAATGTAATTAAACAGCATGAATTATTAGGAGAAATGAAATGTGTAAGTGCTATCTATATTAAATTTTAATTAAACATCACACTCACATCATTGTTCAAATATCATATGATATGTGCAAGATATTTATCTAATATTTTGTGGGTAATAGGTAATAAAAATAGATTCTTAGTTTTAATTTTTAAGGATACCAATATAGCATGTGTTTCTACACTCACTTTCGATTGCAGTTTCTGCTTTTACATGCAACATAAAGTTCCAAAATTGCTGCAAAATTTAATAATTAAAAAATTAAACACTCCACCAATATTTTCTTCACAAAATCAATGTAGGCCAATGTAAAATAATATACTACACAACAATAAAGTATTGCTTGATTTTTATAAAATAATCTGAAAAGAAATATAACATTAAATATATATATATATGACATATTTTGCAGGTTCATCCATGTTAAAAAATTTAAATATTGATATACTGACATTTCGACCTGACCACACAAGTCATCCCAGTGGATGGATAACTTGTGTGATCACGTCAAAATGTTGGTATATCAATATTTAAATTTTTCAACACAGATGAATCCGCAAAATATGTCTTTTATATATGCAACTCGTGAAAATCTTCGTATCAACATATATATATATTACAGTAATAAGATGCTGTTTGACTTGTAGAATGTGTGATTTGTAAATATTAATAAAAGAATTGAACATTTTCCAATATTATCTTCACAAAGTGAATATGGGTTGATGCAAAATAATGTACTTTTATAGTAATAAAATAATAATTGGTTTTTAAAAATAAGAACATAAATTGTAAAACACACACACATATACATTTACAGTAATAAAACATTGTTTTTGAGTTCTAAAATGTGTCATGTGTAGGATTCCAAAAATCATCATCTGCACAATGTTGTTCTGTTGTCTGGAGCTTATATGCCAGTGATTGATAATTTATTTTGAAGAAGAGGCATATCTATGGAACTGTTGCAGTCATATCTGAATCATATATGCTGGAAAGTGTCATGGCAGTACAGCAATAACCTAGCTTTCTTTCTGCACTATCTTCAGAAGAGTCAGTCACTCTACTTATCACAGGAAACAAAAGGTTCAGTCTATCTTTCTTTCTTATTTTTAGTAGACAGATTCAATTTTTTTTTTTAAAAAAAAAAATAGATGTTGTATTACATTAATCTTTCTATTTTTTATTGCTGTTAATTAAAAGGCCAACTTTCTATTATACAATTATTAATTAAATTACACAACTTTTTTTTACAATTTGTGTTTTACTATTGTTTATATAAAACTCAGCATTTATGTAGACTATATTTTTTGTCTGTTTTGAAGAAAAAATATAAAAAAATTATGTAATTTAATTAATGCTATTTTGTAAAAGTAGACATTGAACTGAAAGAGAGAAAAAATATATTTTTATACATCAATGTTCAATTTACTAAATTAGTATCTTCAGTAGGACTGAAGTACCACAACATGGTTTTGCATTCAGATGCCCAGGATGAACAATAGAAAAGCTATCTGGCTATTTTTTCTTCATCTTTTAAAAAAATATAAATATATTAATTTATATAATGAGTGAGTCAATAACTCTTATATATTTATATATTAAAGCTATTAATATATGGTGTATCTGAACCTAGTTCAGTCTCATATGGCTATTTAAATTAGATAGCTAGATTTGAAGATTATAGATGTCTGAAATTTTCAGATTTTCTACTTAATGAATATTAGATAAAGTGCTGAGCTTGATCTGGTATTTTAAATCTAATGCTTGAATATCCTAGTGCCTCACTGATGAAATCCAGAGCTTGAAACCAGTCTGAGGATAGGGATATTCTGAAAAGCTTGTTAAGAGCTATTGGCATGATCATTATATAATATTTGTAATACAAAATTATTAAATTAAATCACATGATATATGACTTAATTTCCCTGTGATATATTAATTTTTATAAATATATTGAAATTTTTTTAGAATTTCCAATATCTAAAAATCGATTTAATGTCTTCTAATTTTTTTTATAATGACTATGTAAATTTTCTATTTTTTATTATTATTATTGAATATAATTATTACTATACATTTGAGAATTTTATGCATTAGAATATATTAAATAATAAAGGTAAAACAGTTTTTAAGTAATTGATTTTAAAACAAAGGCTCTTCCAACAACCGGATCCTCTATAAAAATAGTGCAAAAAAAAATATTAACCACATATATTAGTTGGCAAGATTAAATAGTTTTTATGTTTATTATCTAATAAAGAGGAATTGTAATTTCATTTATGACCAATATTGGATGATTAATTGGATTGGCTACCTGAAAAAAATATTAAACATGAATAAAATCTGGAAAAAAAAGCTTTTTAAATTTCCATCAAATAGGATTCAAACCTAGTTCATAATGCATTGTAGATAGATGTACTGCCATTACTCAGTTGTTCTCTTTTGTTACTTCACTAACAAATAACTATAAATTTGAATAAATTTATTTACATCAAATAAATCTTAATAAGTAGCAAAATATATCATTTTTTAATCATTATTTTTTATTTACTCCATAAAAGAAAAAAACAAGAGGATTTAGAAATATATGAGTTAGGCATATTCAACACTAAGTTAAAAATCAACATTTGTAGCAAGAAAACCTTAATGGAAGAATATTAAGTTGGCTCATAGCCTTTACATCCACAACTTGATATCTGAATGGTAATGTAATTTTGAAACTTTCTCTAAGTGACAAATAAAAATTTATATGTAATCATAATTTTTTTTTTGTATTCAATGCATAGTCAATCACATAGAAACATTAAAATATTGATCAGTATGAAATTATATAATTATTGTCCATCACTCTTTTATTAAAAGATTCCAAAAAGACCTTTATCATGTAATAGATAATTTATGCCTATTTCACTTACAGTTCACTTATTTAACATCATATGCCTAAATAATAATAGTTTAAAAAGGGGAAAAAACAATAGTAAAATCCAACCACTTTAGGACAAATATTAGAGTTAATTGTTCTATAAAGCAATGATTAATTGTAACACTGATAAAAGGCCCTAACAGCTCAATTCTCACTAGCTATCAATCCCTGTATATTGACATGGAGCAAATAAATGTATATCTGGGGATTAAATAAACAGACTCATGTTCAGAAGTAATTTACTATTTTTATGTACTCATTTTTCATTTTATCTTTTATTAAATATTTATATTGACTGTTATCTTCTATAAAAAAAATGTGAAACTTTGAATATTGTTTACTATATTTGATATTGTTATTTGTTAAAATTGTTTGAAAACAAAACGTTTTCAATATAAGTGCAATATATATATAGTGTTAAGTATCAACTCCAAAGTTTATAATAGTTAAAGAAACTACTTTTTTAATAGATACACTAAGAATTTGATAGTATTTAAGTAGATATATACTGGCATATTTTTGACTTTAGAACTTTTTATTGTTTTATTTTTAATCCATTTTTTCACCTCTGTTTTTAAAAGGTTAGAAACTAGAAAAGTTTTTAGGATTTTTCTTTTCTTTTTTTATCTGTTTGTAAAGCTCTGTGGCATCATGATTTCCAATAACCATGCCATTTTGTTAATTCATTTAAATCTTCCCCAAAATTTCTTTATCTATTTTTTTCTATATTCTTTTGGTCATCTTCTCTGTTTCTTCCTCAGTAATGTTCAGTCTAATATTGGATTTAATAATATTTGCCGAGACTTCATACATAATTGGCTATATCATTCCATTTTTTTTGTTTTTATTTTCCCTATTATATTAAACACAATGTTCAGTATTTTTCAAAGTATTTTAATGATTATCTATTCTCTACTTGGCTAACCTGCAGATCTTCATCAGAAGTCTATTTTCTATCAATTTTTTTTTCTATTTCCTTTGACTTCCAAATCTCATTTTGTTATATAATGATATTTTCAATATTGAATCACATATTGATCTATTGATTTTTAATATATTCTAATATCACAATTCACTATTTTTATTTATTAAAATATTATAAAGAACTCATTGTCCAATGATAGTCCATTTTACATGTATTGAAATCATAAAGATTTTTTTTAAGGCTTTAACTAGGTTTAGGATTTCTCTTCCATTTGACTATCTAAAATAATCTGTAATTGGGTATCTTTTTAATCTTAAATATATAGTAAACTGGTATGGGCAATAATCAAACATTCACTATTCAGAAAAGCTAATGTATTCTCTTCCAATGTTCTTCTGTAATAAATTTTGGAAATATTTTTGCCAACATCTTACTTATAAGCTATTCTTTGTTTAGCTTCAACTAAAGTTTTTTCATATTTCAAACCCAAACCTGTTTAGTCATTAAATGTTTTAACATTTACTTATTCATTATTAATATATTAAAATTTATTAATATATTGATAATGAACAGAGCCACTTATTGCCAATGACTCTTGAATATTAGATCCTATAATGGTTTAAAAGTTACACAAATAAAATAAATTGTTATTATTGATAATCAAGCCTTTTATTGTTGCTTTTTGTCTATTCAACAAATAAAAATATCCAAAATTAATATACTTTTTTTTTTATGAGAATAAATTCTTTTAACACTAATATTTATGCATTAAAAATGAAAAAAAAAATTAAATTAATTGCATATAACAATATCCTGGAATATATTAATTCTTAAGCTATTTTTATACCAATCTTAAATATGAAGTAATAAAAATAGTTTATAGATGAAAATTTTTATAGCTATTAAACAATGAAAATAGATACATCTTTTTTAATTTGAACTGAGTTTTCCTAATTTATTTCAAGTATTTCATTATTGGTTTTTGAAAAAAGACATATAGAAATTTCCATATAATTGTTAGAATGGTAAAATAAACCATGATATTATGATATTAAAAATGATTTATTAATATTTTACTAAAAATATGTATTAGTTAGATATTGAACATTCTAAAATACTTACTTTAGGGTTATTAACATAATTGATGTAATAGATCAATTAGATTATTTTCTTCATGGGAAATGTTATCAATAAATCAATTGACTACTACTTCCATGTCACCTATATATTTCTTTAGAGATATCTATCAACATGCCAAAAATTACATATATCATTATCAATCTATGAGTAGACAATCAGTGACAAATATTTTCACAATAAAGGTATCAGATTATAAAGCTAAATAACATCAATACTCAGATAGTGGAAAAGTTGCCTTTATGGATAAATTTGTTCAATATCACCTCAGATTAATAAATGGAATCTTGAAAAAATTCATATGAATCATTTCAGAGCAGTTATTTTTACATAATACTTCAGATTGTTAATCGCTAGAGATATACTGAATCTCATTTAACCTAAATTACTTGTTGCCTACATGATAAAAAAAATATTTAAGGCTATTATACATCTAACTGACACTATTACTTACCTAATTAAGAATATATTTTCTTATACAAGTCAAAGTTATCTCAGTAACTAAAAACATAACATACTAATGTCTTACTGAGAATTTAAATCTTAGCAATGTCCTTTTCAAAATTGTAAAGAAAGTCATACAAAAAAATTTAAACTGAGATGATTTGAAATGCAGAGGGCGAGTGGGTGATAAAATGAATCTATTCCAAAAATATTTCCTCTGTATTACATTCACATGAAAAATGTTATTATTAATTTTGTACATCACATGATTCATATCATTGTTAAGTTTAAACTTAGCACTGAAGCAACTTATTTAATTAGTGCCATGTATGATTTCATTCAGTGGAAGATTAGTTTCTTGTATTATAGTCCAGTTCTGTAATTTCTTATACACTTATGAACTCCCAAGCAGTAAACTATTCTATCATTTTTTCATTACTCAGTTAAATAAACTTAAGACAAAACAAATATCTATTTTACTTCGTAAATAAAAAAGCTTTCATTTCAAAATGTTTAATTTTATATTCTTTAACAATATGTGTCCTTCTGCGACTTGATATATAATAAATATTTTGGATATAAACATAATTAACACAACAAACTTCAACAATCACATTGCAAACATAGCATTTCCCCCATACATTTAAAATATCTAAATTATTTTAAACATTAATTATGTTTATTTTTAACACACACCAATTTATTACTGCCTGCATAAACTTTAAATTTCTTTTTAAACACCAGTGACAAAATATCTTATATCGTAAAGAGCATCACATTAAAAAGCATCAGAAAAATTGCATTCCAATTGAAATAATTTTTTCCCAGAATCCTCCAGGCATTAATAACATATCAAATATTTCTTGGCATTTGATTTGAAATATCTAAATAAATCTATGTATTAATAATTTATGTATGACATTCCTTCAAATAGCATGTATTACACAGTTTAGGTATAATATAACTAACAAAGTAAATGTTGACAATCTTGTCATGAACATAAGTAATTGGTTTAGTCGAAATATATCACGAGTTACATTTTAAAAAATGTATTTCGATAGTTTTTTTCTTTAATAAAAGGAATTGTATATTTACTTTAACAATATTTTCTGTTTTATTAATTCAAATCACGGCTTTATTTCTCAAAGCCCTCGGATCTCTAGATATTATTTTAATTGCCTTATACTGATTGTTTATGAAAGTAAAATGCTGAGTGTTTGATAATATTAATTTAAATATATTTATAATTTTTTAAATTTAACAATTAATTTTAAAATATTTTTAAAATCAAAACCCATTTCAAAAAACTTTACTTTCTGTTAAAAGAATTGGAGCTGAGAAAATGATTCCTAAGGGATTGGAAAAGATCACGAAAGAAACGACATACGTAGTGGATGAAAGGCTAAAACAAATTCGTTGAAGAAGATGCGAAGCAAAGCTGTAAATAAAAAACAAATGGTTGAAAATAGTTGTAAAATAATTAATTCGTGATATGAATAATATACGTTTTGGATAAATTTTAATAATTATGATAAAATTTAAATAATTTACTATTTAAAAGTTTAAAAAGATTTCTAATCTAAGTTTTTGTTCTTGAATTAATTACAATTAGCTATATGGTAAGAAGATATAAGATTAGTTTAAAACAGTTAGGTCAATATTTTATGAAGTGTTTTATGCAACCTATATTACAAATAAAAATTAATTATAAAATGGCCTAAAAAGTTATTTCTCTGAAAAATTGAATAACATTATATAATGTAACAGTTTTTAAAAACCAATAAAACATTAATATTTTATTTTAACGATATTATTTACATTATCTGCCAATACATACATTTATTATATTTAACATACTCTCTATTGAAAGTACTACTCAGTGCAATAGCTAGAATTTTTGGTCCCTTCTGCAAAATTTCAAAAAAGACGCTTTTTAATATTTATAAGAATTGGGGGGTGGGGGGGAGCCTAAGGGGGAGATATTGGTATATTGGGGGAAGTGGGGGGTAAAATGTGTTTGGGGGGTGAGGGGTGGGGGGGGGGGGGGGGGGGGGGGAGTATATAACATATACTTTAATATACATACACACACATATACGTAAACTTATAAATAAATATTAGAAAATACAATAATTAAAATTTGTTAAAAAGAACAAAAAATATAAACGTCACTTAGGAGGCTTTCAACTATCCTTGTAGTCTTTGTCAGCTAATACTTTGAAAGCTCAACTTTCCCAGAATTCCGTGATATTAACGTTTGCTGCCTGCCTATTGATTAAGTCTTGCTTATATTTATATATTAACATAGTTTCCTTGATTTGCCTTTTATTATTATTTCTTTCAGTTTGCAATATTTTTATGTTATTATAATTGAAATCAAAACCATATATACATGATTTATTATAGTCGTAAAAAACAGAAGCTGATAAATTATCATTATCTTTAGAATTTTGTTTTGTATTTTGAAATCTTTTTAATAACAACAAGTGCTCTTTCGTTCTTTTCTCCAATGTGCATCTCAACTCACCTATATATCCACTACTACACCCACACATTCATTCATAAATGATACAATTTTTATTTGTAAATAAGGTTTCATCTTTACAGTTATTTATTAATTTATTTAATGTAGGTGGCACATAAAATACAATGTCACATATACATTTATAAGTTTTCCTTATGAAACTTGCCTGTTGATTCGAAATATATGCTATTGATACATACACACATATATAAAGGATCTTAAAGTCCCAGCTACCATGATGCATTGTTTTGGTTTATTTAATGATAATTACTCTACTGGTAACAACTAAATGATTTTATATCTAATCTCTTAGAATAATATAAAAAATTATTATAAATAATTTTATTAATTATTAAGAAAGTATTAATTATCAACAAGTTAATTCATTCTACTATTTCAATATTATAGCTTCTATTCATGCTCAAATATTCAAATTATATATAAATAAATCTAAATAATTAATAATGAATTGAGTTTTTGACAGTTATAATTTAATATGTGCTGAATGTTTTTGTGACAGATATCAAATGAGGTAAACAATAAATACAGTATGGTTTACTTTTTACCAGTTCAGCAATAGTTATTACTTTTAATATTTTGTAGTATTTTTTCAAAATTCTGTGATTTTTATAATAATGAGCAAAGTATTAAGGACATTGGAAAAAAAGACTTATATGATAGTAAAAAAAAGAGCTATAGCAAGTACAAGAAGGCCACAAAACAGTGATTTCAGAAAATCTATTTCAGAAAGTAGAAAAAAGTAGGTAGAAGTGCAAGACAGAGAAGATAGTGATACAAAAGAAAGTGAGTCTGGAATAACTTTTATGAGATAATAAAAGTGTGGATTTATTTTATAAAAATTATGTAAGCTATTTATTAATGTCTTTAAAAAACTCATATTAGCATTAGTGGTACTTTTTAGGCAAAAGAGAACTGGAATAAAAAAATATGACATTCCTAGAGAGTGAGTAAATAACCCTGTAGAATGAAAGAGGTGATAGATAAATGAGAAAGTATTTATTGAAGCAAATCCTACATATTATTATTATTATTATTATAATGATGATGATGATGATGATGATAATAATAATAATAAAAATAATAATAATAATAATAATAATAATAATAATAATAATAATCACCATCATCATTATCATCATCAAGTAAGTTATTGCTCAGGAGTCTCTCGAAGTGGTAGATTTAGAATTGCAATTTCCTTGAGTTCCAGAGTTTTCTACTCATTTTTTTAAAAGTTTCTCTGCAAAAGAAAACTAGAAAAATACGATTTGTAATTGCATTTATTATTTTGATTATTTCCATCATCTAATATGAGTACATTCAACTGTTAGTAATAGCATGCAGGTTAATATATGCACAATTTTGGAGAGGTATTATTTTCCCCTCTTCTTTAATTGTTGCTGGCCTGACCAGTGATAATACTAGCATGGGAAACAAACCTGGATCTTTAAATTCTTGAGTATTGAGTTTTAAGGTAACACTCTAACCCTGCCAAAGGATCAATTGGTTAGAACATTACCTTAAAATTCAATACTCAAGAATCTAAGGGTCCAGGTTTATTTCCCATGCTAGTATTGTCAATGGTCAGACCAGCAACACCTGAAGAACAGGGGAGAATAATATCTCTCAAAACATTGTGCATATACTAACCTGTTTGATGTGCTATTACTAATAGTTGAAGTATTGGGAATATTTAAATAAAGTTAAATTTTTTTAAAGACATTCAATACTTATATTAGATGGTGAAAATAGTCTAAACAATAAATACAATTAAAACATCATCATCACAAACCTTCATGAAAACACAATGATTTGTAATTGTCCATGAATGAATAATCTTTGTCAAGTATTAGATTCTTATGTTTTTACTTCAATTATTTTGATAGTAATATAGAAAATGAATTTTATAGTTTTAATAACCACCAGAACATTCATATAAGTTCAGTTGAACATAAACAATGAAAATGTTAAGTTGCTGTAAATTACAATAAAAATTATTAGCTGAAAAAAAATTAATTAGAATAAAATTGTAGTGATGAAATTAATTTGTTGAGTGACTAATAATTACTATCAGAAGGAATCTTGTCATTTCAATGATCAAAAGAATAAATACAAACTCCACACAATAGATCTTTCCCTGGTATTTTGTGAGAAAAAGTGCAGAACCTAATCTCTATTTAGGGGGTGGGGGTGAAGATCCAGAATGAGGATTATAATATAATGAATGAAGTTGTTCTAAAAATGATTTGGCTAAGCAATGCTTCTAAGTATTTTGCAATAACTTTCAAACTGTATTGCCAATATCAGTTTAATGAGATATGTAGTGAATGATATACAATAAAAAGCATTAACAGAAATATATGGACATTTTTATAAGTTTTTAAAAGTTGAAAATAGTACAAGTGAATGCATATGTAACATCTTTGAATATGATATTGAAACCTTAAGCCTAAATGCTGAGAATATTCTTAGATGAGAAAAAATGATTATGGTGTGGAGACATGGATTTTGTAAATGAACTCAAAAGCTTTCTTACTCAGTATGCATTCATGAATAAAACTAGTTTTGGAAAGTGTGCCCAAAATATGTCCAAATTCAATGACTTTCTTTAAATCTTTTTTGCATCATCATTTGAAATATGACTTTTTTAAAAAAGAAAACAGGACGTTGACTTCTGAAGATGAAAGGATATTAATACTTTTCAAAATGTCTATGTTATGTCATCTATAAAAAGTTGAATTTATTTGAAAAGTTTAAAAATATTTTAAATTTTCTAAAAACATTTAATAATTAAATGTATGTTGCAGAATTGGCAAAAATGCCTATATTTTTTATATCAGCCAATTTTGTATTCGAACTTGTCCTTATGCTTGTTCCAGAATGACATTCTTCGAATACTAATGATAGAATTTCAGAATGGAAATTGTAATTGTGGTACAATACCAAGCAGTTAAAATTTTATTAGAATATAAGAGTTAATAGAAAGCAGTGGGGATTGCTGAATTATTAATCAGGTAAATAAAAGTTAAATAATGAGGAAAAAAGTTAAATAATGGAATTTCAGAAAAATCCTAAATGCTTTATAAATAATTAAAAGGATGGGGAAAACATTCTGATGAAATCTTGATCAATGCTAGTGCAATTGCTAAATCAAGGACATAGAAATTCAAAGCTTAAAAAATATTTCTACTCAAAATATATATCTGATTATGAACCAAGACAGCAAAGCCAATTACTCAAGGCTTTAATAGGTTCATAAATATAGATGATAATAGTCAATTCTTAAGCTATTAACAATCTCAATCTGTAGTCATGGCAACCACCTTTAACAATGAAAGTAGTACCACTTCCATCTATGGTCTGATATGTTTATATAGATCTTGGTCAAGTTGCAATCTCTATTGTCTTGACCAGAAATGGCCAAGCTTTTAGACAATAGGGCTACTTTTTGATGAAAGGGTATCTGAGGGCCACTATGTCTTTTTTTCAGGGCTTCAAACTGGAAACCGGGAAAAGCATTTTTGCCGAATGAAAAAAAATAACGGTTCAAAGTCCTGGTTTTTTTAGAATGTATTTATACATTGGTGGTTTTTTTTTTGTAAGGACTTTTAGGTACTCATAAATATTGTTGACATTTTTAGAAGACACTTAAAACTAATAAAATTTGTTTCTATAAGATATGAATTGTTGAAGATATTTTACTAGGACTACTATTAAATTACCTCAGCTCTCTTGAATTACCTATAAATAATTATTTTCTAGAGCTGGTCCTAAATTTTAAAAACATTCAAGAAAATATGAAGAAAAAAAATACTGTTTTAGAATTTTATTAAAATAAATTAGATGCAAATTTTACAAACAAACAAATTACAAAGTAAAAAAAATATTTTTATTATTTTGATGACACTTGGCATTGCATAGTTTCAGCAAGTTTGACAAAATTTGGCTTGTATAAACTTAAACAAATTCTTAAATACAATTCCAAATGTAGATCCAATAACTGTGACTTATGTTTAGTTTTTATCGCATTCATGCAGAAAAATGCTGATTCATATAAATATGTTGAACCAAAAATGCATTGAAATATGCAGCAACTCTCCAAATATTTGGACATTTATCTTTACTTACTAATGTTCAGAAGCTCTCATTTGAATCCAGTGATTTTAAATGTATATCACATCTAATATTTACTATTTCTTTTTCCCAACCCACTGAATCTGTATGTATAAATTCAATTTCATAGCGATATCTTCGATATTGATTTTAACATTAAATGGATAAGACAAAAAAGTAGTAATATCTTCAAGTTTGTCAAATTCCATGAATCTTCCTTCAAATTCTTTTATGAGGAATATTATATTTTCAACATATTTGTTGTAGATTAGATTCTTTATATCTTTGGATTTGTCAACCGTATCTTTGAAATGTTTTAATTTACAATGCTTCTGTTGCATTACAAACCCACTAAATTTACTTATCATAACTATTAGTTTTATCCTTTCCTTGTAGTTCTACATTTAAGTTATTTGGTTTTTCTCTAATATCACGAAAAAGGTTAAATCAAGAAGCCATTTTTGTCATTCAGTTCTGAATATGAATCACCTTTAGTTTTGAAAAATAATCTTATTTGTGGCAGAAGTTCTCTGATTCTGGTTAAAAATTTTGCTCAGCTTAACCACCTTACATTAGTATATATAACAATTCACTATGTTCATTCTCACATTCCTTTAGCAAATCCCAGAATTGATTATGTAACAAGCTTTTTGATCTTATTTTATTAACAATTTTGAAGGCAATACTTATAACATGATTAAATTTCAATACTTTTGTACACAAGGCATGCTGATGTATAATACAATGATAATCCATAAAACTAGGTATATCATTATTGTTTCTCCTCATCTGATCACAAAGTCAAAGAAATAAAGTAGAAAGATATTGCAGAAACTGGCATATTATATAATACTACTAAATAAAGATAAGTGAGATGAAGTGTGTAGAGTACATGACCTATTTCAGTTAATAAATGATAAAGAAGGCTCTCTGAACACTGGTTTGTGTCTAATCAGCACTCTAATCAATAAATAAAATGTTCATGCCTTTTTTCTAGGCAGGCAACACAGTACTTTTTTTGGAATATTATGAAACTACTAAGAGCATGACTTGAGTAATCAGATATCAGAAGTTGTATTTTTATTATTATATTGCACACATCTGCATAGAACCATCATTTGAAATATCTTTACTGGTTTTTTGAATGACATTATTAAATGTTAATTGATATCAGTAAATTTCTTAATAGTATTATGAACTATACTTCTCTATGTATCTGGTCTATAGCTCTAAAGTTTACATTGCAATGGTCACGTTTACATATATAACTGTGGACACACATATATATCTAATTGGCTAAATTTTATGGCAATTTTTACTTTTAATATTTGGATTTTTTGATTGTTAAAATTTAGACAAGAAAACATATAAAAGGAATATCATAAATGATTTTTTTCCAACTATTTTTCTATAAAATAATAACTAAAAAATGTTTATGAGTGACTGAAAATCTAGTAATAATGTTCAATTATCAAAGGTCTAATTCGTCAACAAAAAGATTGTGCGGTAAAGATAATATCTATGGTAACAGGTTGGGGAGGTAGGAAGTAAAGGAAAATCAAATCCAAGTTAAATATTTCCAATTAAAATAGTGAAGTAAAGTAATGTTTACTAATCAAAAATATATCAGCAGTTTTATATATTAAAAGGAAATGAGAGATTATATTCTATGATCAACCCAGTCCTTAGAGCAACTAAAGTATAATTAACCATCAACCAGCATTATAATAAGTAAAAGTAAGTACAAGTAAATACTCAAGAAAAATAACCATCCATCATCATCATTGATGGGAATAAATAAATCAGCAGTCACTCTTGTAACTGGATTTGAAATGGGTGTCCTGTAGACCAGGCTAACTATTGAGTCTTTGACAGCTTGGGGCAAATATTGAAGCATTAATTTGGAAGCACAAACTAAGTGCTCATCCATCAGATAAAATAATAAAAAATCAGAAAAATAATGCTGGGACATTAAAACATGCTGATCATCATCAATGATCTGGCCACTTGTATTGGCCAACTATAAACTTAACTTCTAATAAGACTAAACTAAAATAAAATGTAGTGCAGGAGCTTTAAAGAATATAATCTTATGTGCCAATCAGGATGATGATGATTGATCATTATTGGATGCTCCTAAAGCACTCAATAGATCCCCATTTTATGTACCAGCCATTATTGCACAAATCTATGTCACAGAGAATATAAGCTCTATTATTGTATGTGACCCAAGAGATGATGGAATCAGATATAAAAATATTTAGAACCACTGAAATAATTTTGATAATTAAACATGATTTTATTAACAATAATAAAAAATACTAATGAAAGTAAGGTCTCTAAAAATAAGGCTATACATATAAATTAAGTCTTCTAATTTTGATTAACATACAATAATAAAAAAAATTATCACATTGTGATTTACAAGATTAATATACAAATTTCAAGTTATTACATTGATTACATTACTTCTTAATAGGTTTTTATAAACACATATATACATATCTGATATCAGTGGACTATATTAATTGATTTACATAACATTTGAATTTATCAAAATAAGAGAATTACATTAATTTTTACCGAAATGTATCTATCTAACATGCATTTGATATATCTATAAATAGAGTGCAGTTCATTTTATGACTATTTCAATCATCATTAAATAATAAATGATTAAAAATTTAAGTAATTTAATGATCCAGATATCTATTAACATATATGTGTGCACATAGCAATGCATGTGCACACTATTGTTTATCCCATATATTCAACTTGACACAATAATAAAAGTTATTAAAGATTATTTTTGCAATTAATTCTCTTTGCTGATTAGTCTTTTTTCTTTAAAATAAGTACTATCAAATTTTTGACAGCTGATTGATTTAAAATGTCTTTCTTTTTCTAGTCTAAAATATTTTGGAAATCTTTTTCTTGACTCTTAATTGTAATGTTTTTTTTTTTAAAAATTATAAATATAAATTTAAACCTTAATACCATTATATATATATATCAGTTGTTAAAATGTCATCCCCACTAAGGAATATAAAAATAATTTCTTTACACTATATATATATAGCAAACCATTTGACTCAAACAAATTACTTATTTGTTTTACTTTAAGTTACTAAGTTAAAATGTCTTTTTTAAGAAATATTAAAAAAATACAACTCAGTATATATATATACATTTATCTGCACTTCTCTGGATATAGACAAAGCAGCATATTATAATCAGTTAAACCTTGGCATTGAATCAATCCCCTTCTGTCTGGGATTTGATAAATTTCAGGCAAGAAAACTGTCTTGGATTGGGTTTCGGATAAGCAAACTGTTTTGGTTTGATAAATTTCAGGCAAGCAACTATTCTCTGCACATTTAAGGCTATGAATGTCAACACAAAGAAGTGGGTCATTTTTTTCCATGTGAATTCAAACTCATGTACATCCAACAACAAACTGCAAATATCTATGTTGGTCAGCTAATTGCTGTCACTTACTAAAAAAATTTACTAGCCAAACTGTTCTGGCCAGTTCTTATAAAAACTACAATCCAGACAGCAGCTGATCAATTTGCCACTGATTCACAAAGAAATTAAGACAACTTTGTAGCTGACCAAATACTTGCTGCCAGCTCTTACATAAACTAAAAGCAAACTGAAATAATCTTTTTATCGAACTCTTTTATAGACTTGGATTGAGGTGATAACAACACTAATTTAAACATTGTGGGTTTTTTCTTATCCCTCTTGATTGGAATCAATTTTAATCCCTCCAAAAGCACTTTTAATTAAAAAGCTACATTTGGAAATCTTGTCAAAGATTTTTAAAAAAAATAGAAATGTAAACAAGCATTAATAATTAAAAGATTTCAAAAATAAACCCTACTTGTTTTTAAATTTCAAAACCTTTTTAAAAAAATATTTATTTCATAATAGAATTTTATTTTAAATTCAGAGTTATTTAATCCTTTATTATTCCAGGATTGTGTAGAAAAATATATACAAATTTATGTCTGTATTTATTTCTATTTTTTTCCACTTTATATATATATGCACAGATGGTTACACTATATCTATGAGCAAAGATGGCTTGTTAATTCTTTTTTTTAGACATTATAATTACTTTTAAAAAATCATTATCAAAAATTATGAGAGAAGCTTAGTTTGTTAGCTCCACAATGAGAAATCATGAATAATGCTTGAATCTTGATTAACCATTACATCATCATCATCATCAACCACTATCAATCCACTGCAGGATGAAGGTCTCTCCAAGTTTAATCCATCTTCTCTGATCTTTAACTTCTCCTTTCCACAACACCCCTGCACATTTTCTTATTTCATCCATCCATCTCACATGTGGTCTCTTTCTGGGTCTTTTACAATCTCCTGGAATCCAGTTTAAAATTTCAATTGTTCATCTATTATTATTTCTGCTAGCAATATGTCCAGCCCAACTCCATTTCAATCTTTTAATTTTTTCAATAAGGTCAGTAACACCTGTTTGTTGTCTTATCCATACATTGCGTTTTCGATCTCTTCTTGTTACTCCCAACATACATCTCTCCATACTCCTTTGAGTGGTCTGAAGTCTCTGTATTGATTTTCTATTAAGTGTCCAAGTCTCAGATCCATAAATAAGAACTGGTAAAACACATTTGTTAAAAACCATTCTTTTCAAACACATAGGCATATTTCCTTTTAGTATCAAGTTATTTCTACCAAAAGCACTCCAACCAAGTTTAATTCTATAATTAATTTCCTCCATTATATTTCCATCTGTATTAATAATCTGACCTAGGTATTTGTAACTGTTAACTTCTTCTAATTCTTCATAATCAATCTTTATTTTCATATTTTGAGCAAATCGATTAAACATTACTTTAGTCTTTTTAACATTTATCTTTAGTCCTACTTTTCTACTTTCATCTGCTAACTCCTGCAACATTTTCTGCAGCTCTGAAGCATTATTTTCAAAAACAACTACATCATCTGCAAAATCTAAATGACTTAAATACTCTCCATTTACTTTCATTCCTTTAGTTTCCCATTTTAATCCACAAAATACTTCTTGCAGCACTGCTGTAAAAAGTTTTGGAGATATGGAGTCACCTTGCCTTACACCTTTCTCAATGTTGATTTTTCCAGTATCATTATGTAATCTAATTATTTCTGTTGCATTTTTATAAATATTCTTTAAAATATGACAATACCCTGGATCTATACCTTGATGATCCAATGCGTTAATCACTGAAGAAATGTGTATAGAATCGAATGCCTTTTCATAATCTACAAATCCAAAACATAATGACAACTCATATTCATTTGTCCTTTCTATGACTTCTCTCAATACCTGGATATGATCTATTGTACTAAAACCACTTTTAAATCCAGCTTGTTCTCTTGGTTGGTGGAAATCCAAAGTTCTCTGTAGACGAGTTGTAATTATCTTGATAAAATTTTTATATAAAACTGATAAAAGGCTGATAGGTCTGTAATTTCTAATATCTTCTTTATCACCTTTTTTAAATATTAATATTATTACTGCATTCTTCCAATCTTCCGGTACATCTTTATCATTTAGACATTTGGTATATAACTTTGCTAAAATTGTTTCTATTTCTTCACCTCCTTCTTTTAATATATCAATTATAATTCCATCATTTCCTGTAGCCTTTCCTTTCTTCATACATTTAATTGCATGTCTCACTTCATTTAAAATTCTGGGCAATTCGGAAGATGTAATAGATATAGGAGGTACTTGTTCTTTATTACTATATAATTCTTGATAAAAATCTTCTACCAATTTCATGATGTCATCTCTCTTTTTAGTAATAATTCCATCTTTTTTTCTTATTGCAGATATAAATTTCCTACCAATACCAAAATGTTGTTTAACATTCTTGAGACTTTTATTTTCTTCTACAGCTTTCCTTGCTATTTCACAGTTATACTTTCTTATATCATTTTTAACTCTTTTCCGTACCATTTTACAAAATTCGAGATATTCAATTCTTTTTAATACATTATTTTTGTATATCTTCATATTCCTTCTTTTCTTCATAAATTCTCTAGTCTCAGTAGAAATTTTATTTGTCAATTGCTGCTTTTTGCAAAACTGCAACCATTACACTCCACTATATATTTCTCAGTAAACATTAAACCACAGGAATAACAAAAATGAAAAAAAAAAGTTCTATTTAGAAAAATCATAATATCTTATTTTTTATTGTAGAGAAATAAAACTTACATTATCTGAAAGAAACATGGATGCTTAATCGAATAATGCAAAGTTATGTATGTGTCATGTGTATGGTTTTCATGTTATCATAAGTTGAAGCCAAGAATCACTAATTAGAAAATCCAAGTCCGTTTACTTTTTTTATTTTTTATTATTTTTTATATTCAAATCAGCTCTGAATTTATCACTAATAATTTGTCAGTGTTCACAACAGCTTCACTGTCTACATTCAGAGACCTTGTGGGATACCAGTAGACTGTGGGTGCCTTCTTGGAAATACCTGGTCTATACAAACATATCAGACCATAGATAAAGATACCATATTTATTGTTAAAGGAGCTTGCCTTGACTATAGGTTGAGATGTATTGAAAGATTAGGAGTTGATTGTTATCTGATTATGAATATGTAGATAAAGACTTTATGCAACTCTTAAATCATATTCAAAAATACTATAAGAAATGTTATCAAATCTGAAAGTGATACTGAAAGATGTCATGTTAACACAGGAAAAAAGATTAAATTAAAACCACAAAATTAGTTGACAGAAAATATGAGCACTTAAGTCATTTTTGCCAACATATATTCAAAACTTCATAAAAATGTTAGAATTAATTGCCTGCAACTATAGGTAATTGTAGTTTCAAACAATGATTGAAGACCATCAAATCAGCAAAAGCATTTGAAGTATTTGACCATTATGTTCATTGAATCTAGTCTTAGCTGGAGTTTTAACTTAGACGTTTTCCTCAAAGATATACAGAACCAAAAACAAACAAAAAATTTTTTTCATTACAAAAGGTAATGCTAATATACTTATTTATAGTTTATTTGAGTTAAGTAATTTTTAGAAATATTAAAAAAAAACACACATTTTTTCTATTAATGCTTTACATTTGCATTTTATCTTTTTTATGAACAAAAGTTTTTACTAAATCATTTTACTGTCACTAAATCCATTGATTTTATAACTATTTATTTTAAAAAGTAATATACAAATTTTTTACATTAAAATATTTTTAAATTCATTTAGTCCTTCAACTCACAAATGTAAATTCGACATTAAATTTTAAAATACTGCTAATTTTTTTCAGACTTTTAGCTGTGGACAAGCACTTCCCTATATATATAAAATAATTCTAATTGGATATCATAACTCTTAGAGTCAGCTCTGTGAATATGATTTAACAGGTTTAGCACAAAAAACATTACTATAAAGATGAAAAAGTTGTCAATTATTTGAATAAAATGCAGAAATGTACGATTCGAATTTTTAATCACTTAGTTTATTTTATTTCAAACTGTAATACTGTCAATAAATAAATAATTAGTTAATCGGCAAATTAAAGATAATTAATAAAAAACAAACATCAGCTAGAAGACCAGTAGATTAAGATAATAGAAGTTTTTAACTTTACTCAAAGTTAATTGTCATTTAATGATTATTGATTAAACTAATACATTCATTAATTGATGCAAATGAACAGAATCATTGTCAAATGATAAAGGGTCAACTGGTGGCGCTGTTGGCTAATTGTAAAGAATCGTTAAATTATTACAGTCAAATGTGGCGTTGTGATCTATTGGTGTTAACGTTGACACCTAATACATTCAATTTATATAGAGTATTTAATATAAATAGATCAGAAAAAAAGAAATTATTACTTTCAACTTTATTCAAATCAATTAAATGACCTTATTTTACTTTCATAAAAGGTCTTTGGAAACTATTTTTCCTATGTTGTTAAGTCTTTGCTGAACTAGGGATTTTACTAATCTTCTTACAATGATAAGTTTTTATGATTCTGAAAACCTAGAAATAGAGAACTTTAGGATTTGTTTTATAAGAGCAATAACAACTGAATTAATTTTAATACCCAGAAACAGATTAGATTAAGATTGTCCATTAACCTTGTGTAGTTAAAAATAAAATATTCAATTAAAAAAGTTTAATGAGAAAAAAGTAAATATATTTGTAAATTAAAAAATACAAAATGTAGACTACATATAACAATATATGTGCTTTATATATAAATAAAGTCACATAGCACAATGATTATTTTAATGCTATGTTCATAATATGAGATTCAAATCCAATTGAAACTCAAACAATATTGTTTCATGTTGCAAATGAGCTTAGCATATTGCTGTTAAGTAACTGGAATTTGCTATATTAGCTAGTCATATAATTATTGATTTATTAATACTAGTCTAGCCTATTCTAGAAAAAAACTGAAACAGGAAAAGAATGACAGTAAAACTCAAACACTTGTCAAGCGTTGGTGGTTGAGTGACCAGCACAGCTGTCTTATAAGCAGTTGTCCTGGGTTCGTGGGTTCACTTTCTGGCTGACGCTTTGACACATGAAAAAAAAACCTCAAACACTCAATGTGATGGCATTATTTCTTATTTCCATTATATTGGAATGAATTAAAAAGCCTTTGCTATGTAATTGACTATTGAGGTTCATTTTTCTCATCATCTGTTTATAGTTACTTCTATATCTATCTACATATTTATCTATATCATGTTTATTATTCTCTTCTTTCTTTTTCTCTACCCACCCATTCATTTATATATATATATACATGTCTGTGTGAAGATCTATCTGCCTATCTATGTCATCATTATCAACAACAATCATTATCAATCCACTGTAGGGTGAAGGTCTCTTCAAGTTCAATCCATCTTCTCCAATCTTTAGATTTTTTTCTCCATATCACCCCTGCACACTTTCTTATTTCATCCATCCATCTCACATGGTCTCTTTCTGGGTCTTTTACAATCTCTTGGAATCCAATTTAAGATGTCAATTGTCCATCTATTATCATCTCTTCTAGCAATATGTCTAGCCCAACTCCACTTCAACATTTTAATTTTTTCAATGAGGTCAGTAACACCTATTTGTTCTCTTACCCATATATTGTGTTTTCAATCTCTTCTTGTTACTCCTAACATGCATATTTCCATTCTTCTTTGAGTAGTCTGAAGTCTCTGTATTGCTTTTTTATTAAGTGCCCAAGTCTCAGATCCATAAGAAAGAACTGGTAAAACACATTTGTTAAAAACCTTTCTTTTTAAACACACAGGCATATTTCCTTTTAGCATCACGTTATTTCTACTAAAAGCACTCTAACCAAATTTAATTCTATGATTAATTTCATCAATTATATTTCCATCTGTATTAATAATATGATCAAGATGTTTGTAGCTGTTAACTTTTTTTAACTCATCATAATCAATCTTTATTTTTATATTTTGAAAAAATCCATTGAACATTAGTCTTTTTAACATTTATCTTTAGTCCTACTTTCCTACTTTCATCTGATAACTACTGCAACATTTCCTGAAATTCTAAAGCATTATTTAAAAACAACAACTACATCATACTGCAAAATGTAAATGGCTTAAATAATCTCCACTTACTTTCACTTCTTTAGCTTCCCATTTTAATCAACAAAACTTCTTGCAGCAATTTTGTAAAAAGTTTTGGAGATATGAAGTTACCTTGTCTTACACTCTTCTCAATACTGACTTTCCTAGTATCATTGTTGCATTTTTATAAATATTTTCAAAATATGACAATATTCTGGATCTATACCTTGATGATCCAATGCTTTAATCACTGAAGAAATGTTTATAGAATCAAATTCCTTTTCATAATCTACAAATCCAAAGCATAATAGCAACTCATATGTCCTTTCTATAACTTCTCTCAATACCTGGATGTAATCTACTGTACTAAAACCACTTTTAAATCCAGCTTGTTCTCTTGGTTGGTAGAAATCCAATGTGCTTTGTAGACGCGTTGTAACTATCCTTGTAAAAATTTTGTATAAAACTGATAAAAGTCTGATAGGTGTGTAATTTCTAATATCTTCTTTATCATCTTTTTTAAATATTAATATTAATACTGCATTTTTCCAATCATCTGGTACATCTTTATCAATTAGACATTTGGTATATAACTTTGCTAAAAAATGTTCTATTTCTTCACCTGCTTCTTTTATTATTTTAATTAAAATTCCATTATTACCTAAAGCTTTTTCTTTCTTCATAAATTTAATTATATGTCTCACTTTGTCATTTAAAATTCTGAGCAATTCGAAAGATATAACAGATATAGGAGGTACTTGTTCTTTATTATTATATAATTCTTGATAAAAGTCTTCTATTCATTTCATAATGACATCTCTCTTTTTAGTAATAATTCCATCTTTTTTTCTTATTGCAAGTATAATTTTCCTAATAATACCAAAATGTTGTTTTACATTCTTGAGACTTTTATTCTCTTCTACAACTTTTATTGCTAGTTCACAGTTATATTTTCTTATATCATTTTCAACTCTTTTCCACACCATTTTACAAAATTCGAAGTATTCAATCCTTTTAATGCATCATTTTTGTTAATTTTTATATTCCTTCTTTTTTCATAAATTCTCTAGTCTCAGTAGAAATTTTATTGGTTAATTGTTGCTTCTTTCTACCAACTAACTATCTTTGTTGCAGTTTTTAAAAGTGTATCGGTTATTTTCTTATTAATTTCATTCAAATCTGAATCATGTTCAAAATCTACTAATACTTGAAACAGATTTGTAAGTTCTAATTTAAATGCATTAGAATGTTTCTGAAAATTAGGAATATTTATCTATGTACCTATTTCTTTATTTATATGTCTTTCTATATGTCTATCTATATATCTATCTTTCAATCTATTGACATTATCAATTAATTGATAGATGAACCTACTTATCTATTTATGTGCTTGATTTTTACTTATCTATCTACCTATCTGTCTAACTACATCTATCTATCCATTCAACTATCTATCTAACAGTTTATCTGTCTGTTCATATGACTATTCATAATTTAATAGACCAATCAATAAGTAAACATTTCTCTTTTATTCTTTCAAAAATTGCCTGCTAATTCCAATGTAGGAATAATCCTTTACATACCTTTTTTCTTTATAAATCTTGTTTTTTCAATATCTATCTATCTATCTATCTATCTATCTATCTATCTATCTATCTATCTATCTATCTATCTATCTATCTATCTATCTATCTATCTATCTATCTATCTATCTATCTATCTATCTATCTATCTATCTATCTATCTATCTATCTATCTATCTATCTATCTATCTATCTATCTATCTATCTATCTATCTATCTATCTATCTATCTATCTGTCTGTCTGTCTGTCTGTCTGTCTGTCTGTCTGTCTGTCTGTCTGTCTGTCTGTCTGTCTGTCTGTTTGTTTGTCTGTTTGTGGATATATGTCAGTAAATTTTTGAAAGATTTCATGTATTCGTCTAGTTAAGTTATTTAATCTCAATTTATAAATGATTATCCAACTATTACTGAATTGATAATAAAATATAAAAAAAAAAGAGAAGGAAAAAAACATAAAAATCTTTTTGAATTTTCAAGTTTTTTATCCTGGTATATAGTGTAGGATTTCTTTAACATTTGTAAAAGTCTTATGTGCAGAAAGGTATTTGATAATATTATTTCATTTTACTTTAATATAATATAAAAAATTCTTTAGAAATATTTAAAAATCCTAACTAAATGTTTATACTTTTTTTTTATTGTGCCTTTTTACACCATTTTTAAAATTGTAATTATATGAAAATTCAATTCAAATTTTTTTATTTAATGCTTCAAAATTTCATCACCGTTATCATCGTATAAATTAAATCGTCTAACATAAAAATGTTTAAACGCAGACTAATGCTCTTAATGGAAATGATTTCAAATCCTGACATAACAAATATTAATATACTATTAATAAACATATTATGCATAAAACTGTAGCATAAAACATCAGTAATTATAAAAGCATTTGTAGTATTTTACATCAACAATATATGATGTAAAAAATAAGAAATTAACTATAAAGATATTTAAATTATGTGTAATCGAAAATAATTCTTGCCCTTACAAAATGGAGTAGTTAAATGTCTTTTAAATATTTTTTTTGTCAAATGGAATATAGATAGATTCTTTATCTTCTAGAATTGCTCTGTTAAAAACATTTCAATTATGACAATTGCATTAAATAATCAGTTCTCAAATTTTTTCCATTTTTTTTCTCGCAAAAGTATACTAATGACAAATTTCAATTACTTTTGTATTTTGAATATTTTAGAAATATGAACTCTCATTGCATAAATCAATTTTATTCAAATATATATATATTTAAAAATGTGAGTATTCAACTTTTTATTTACCCCTATTTTTATTTTAAATTTAATTTTATTTTCACATGTTTTATTCAACCTATGATTAAAATCCAAAGATAATGGGCAGTTAAATGATTTTACTGTGAATAACTAATAATTATTATCAGCCAGAGACCACTTCTTGCTTCCTTGTAGTATAGAGTGTTAGTTCTTTCAAAATCTAGACATGGTTTCTGACAATATTAATTTTTTTCTGTCTTCTCTATGTTTTTTTAAATCTCTCTTTGACCACTTAAATTAAAGTTAGGTCTTGCAGTCATGAGTTTTTTGTACTGTCAATCATTTCCTGACTCTAATAGTGAAAATAAGATAGTATATTGATATAACCCATTTGCACTCTTTCATTAAAAATCACAGAAATTATGGTTACAATATTTTATTTAAGAAGGAATATAGTTTGCATATCAATAATTAAGATGGCATTTTTTTAGTTAAGATTAAATTATCAGCATTAGTTAACTTTCAAATCAGTACATTAAACTAGATCATATTCTCCAAAGTTTCCCCTTTTCTTGTTTCATTTTATAAATAGACATAGTTATTTGCCTTTTTAAGATTATAATTTAACCTTTTTTCATTTTGTGTTTTCCTCATGCCTTCTACAGTCCTTTCCAACACAGATTTCATAACTTCTGTATTAAATATATATCCAAGTGTCCAATCTAGTTTTTCTGCTTTTTGAACTTCCTCAAAAATACTATTTTTTCATTTATACTTTTAACTACTTCAAAATTTTTGAACTTATTATTTCAACTTATCATTTTTATCTTCTACAAACACACATTTCTAAAGAAACTAGTTTTTTTTTAAATTGCCTGTGCTTCTTCTTGATATAAATAATGTTACAAACAAGCCACTTTCTTAGATCTAATTTCAATGATCATAAGGAATAACTTTATAACCTTATTGCAAACTAATTTAGTCATTGTAACTCACTGTATCATTGTTTTCATCATCAATAACCAAACTTCCAAAATAGTAAAAAGCGTTAATCTACTCTATAACTTTATGGCCAAGGCTTGGTCTTAATATTACTTTATTCTAATTTCATTCTATAAATCTTATTAACATTTATTTTATTTCATACTTTTTACAAATTTTACCAATATTGCATAAGATTTTACTAATCTCAATTATATTATCAACAATCAATCTTCATACTTTCATTCTTAATTCCATATTTCTCTAAATAGTATTTAACAATTTTTTCTAATATAACAGGAAGTAGATAATATTATCCACTTTTCCCATTCTACACAATCTTATGAAAGGTTGAATAATCAATTACTAACTACATTTAAATTCCCATTGTTAAAACAGTTTTTGGGTGTTGCTTTTATCAGTCATATTTGCAATTCAACATTGAAAACAATGCAGTCAAGCATCCCTAAGCTCATTGATAGAAGTAAAAGCTTACAATAGATGGCACTATCTGTTCTTGGCTTATTTTAAATAATAAAAAAGTTACATAAATGGAAATGATGTGTAGTTGCTTGAACAATGAAGGAAATTGTTAAAAAAGCTATAATTGAGATGGAAAGTGGAAAAATACAAAGTTTGTCATGAAGAAATAAATAAATTTGTACAAATTGATAAATACTTATTTTTTCCAAACATTTCTATTCTTATATAAAAAGTCCTAACCCTAAAAAAATGTCAACATTCACAAAACTAAGTTTAATTTGCCATACTTCCAAGGAGTTATAGCAGACATTAAAGAGTTGGACTTTTAATAGATTAGTATTTTTATTGTCAAAATTAAAAATTACATAGCACCAAAATATACAAATAGAATAAAAAATAGTTAGAAGGACTTGTAGATAAAAACAAAAGATAATATCTGTTCTATTGATCTTGACAATGATTTGTATATAAATTTTGGGCTTCAATAAAAGAAACTCACAAGTAATTTATATAAATTTGTATATAAAAAAGATACTGTTAAAGAGAGGTTGCCTTGACAACAGTTTAAAATTGTTGATTGTTATTTATGTTGGGATTGTCTATATTTTGACTGGATTTTAATGAAAAAGATATATGTACAAAAGAGATTGATATAAGAGAAAATATAAACCAGATGGTATTGTATAGACTGCTTTACTTAGTTCATATTCTAATGAATTGTTAAATTAACATTCTTTTAAAAAGGATGGAATTTGAGAATAGTAGGGTTTATTATACTAGATTATTCTTTATGGTTTGATGCACAATAGAGTAGCAGAATCTGTAGGTCATGATCCAAAAATTACGATCCAGATTTGTCACTTCCAATACTTAAACTTCTTAATAACTCTCAAGCAATAGTGCCCTTGGATTATTATATTTATATTACTTGCTGAAAAAAATATAACCTGACTTAAATATTATATAACATGGTCAGAGCTTATAGAATGTTTGGAGACAAAATAAGAACAATAAAATTAATTCAACAAATTAGATAGCCAAAAAGAATTAAGAATAAAAATTAGACAAGAAATTAAACAAAAGATGAGGAATTTCAGTTGAAAATTGAAGTAATAATAATGAGAGTGAGAAATGTTATGACTAAATACATTTTTAATAAGAGTGATAAGTTATTCTATAGAGCTTTAAATTGATATCAAATAAAGAAACTTGTTGTGTGATATATTTGGAGTAAAACTTAGTAAGAATAAAGAGACTAAGCAGGAAAAAAATAGAAACTTTTATGAATGTAAATTGGAAAAGAATAGTGAACTTGGCAATGTAGGATTACTAATATAAAAGTCGTTAATAAAACCAGAAGATTATTGTTTTAAAATGTTGCAATAAAAGATAAACTGGAAACATGTAATCAAAGGATGAGTATTTATTAAAATGTGTTGGAAACTGTAGATAGGAGAAAAAGCAGTAGAGGATCAAAAACTAATTGATTATCTTAAAATGGGAAATAGTTTCAAGATTTTAAAAAGTAGAGTAAGAATATTAAGATGCAATAAAAAAGAGGGTCTTGTTTATCATGCGAGATCAGACTTTGTAAAGATAAGTAATAACAATGCTGATGCCATAGTGATGTATATACTGCTTTATCTTCCATATAACAATCAATGTACACAATTTGCATATATTTTAATATATTAATTTTGTACATACTTATATAAGTAAAGGAAAAATCTATAAAAAAAAAATCAAGCTTGAAAAATCCAGGTTATAGTTATGGCTGGCTGAAGCTCTATTATTGTATTATAAGCTCTTTCTTTAGGAGTGGGTGTATATATATTTTTGCAAGTATTTGTTTTTAAAGAAATCAATTTTAAAAATAACTCAGATAAACACTTTTTCAATCTCAATATTAAAATACCTAATAAAAATATTTAAATTTCAATAATAAATAATCTGATTAAATTTTTTTGCATTTTTAACAAACATCAGTTAACATTACTTAGCCAGACTTTGGAATATAATTAATATCATTCATAGTAGGAAGTCGACCATACCGGTATATCTCTTAAGTGAGTATACTGTCGATCTTTTTAAAAAGTTAATAGAAACAGGTAGGGGTAAAACGGTAATTTAGAATTAATTTAAATATTTACAATTAAAAAATAAAGATTTATCGACCATTTTTTTGCAAATCAAATTAATCATAATATTAGCTAATTTAACTGCATTTATTTAAATAATGATCATAAAGTAATTTAAATAATGTAATTTAATAGCATTGCATTCATATATATATAAACAGAAATTCACAACCATGCACATGTTTGACAAACACACAGAAAAAGCATTATAGAAAGATTTAAGTTACAAATAGATTTAAAAATATTTATGCATTTTAAGTAACCATTAACACATTTCAGCAATAATATTTATATAGAAATAAAGTCCAAATGCACATTTACCACGAACACTCTCTTGTATCAAAGCTAATCGATTAGTTATACAAAAATGGCTGTATTTATCACAATACTTTATGTTTAGAAATCAGTTATCGATGTTTAAAGTTGAACTTTACATTAGCAGTGATCTTATCAAACTAGCTCATAGTTTTATATGAGAATTGTGCTATAAATTCTAATAATTTTAATAAAAAGGATTATTTTTATCTAATTAATAAATTAGCATTGATGTAAGAGAAGAATACTTTGAAAGCTTGCTAAACGTTCCATCATCAGATTTTTAATGAAATGGAAGGCTGAAGAGTTGTAGGTTGGAGTAGTTTAAAGTCTGTCCATTAAAGTATGAAGATTGGCCATCTTAATATAAAACTGAGCACTGATTATATATGTGTATGGAGATGATAATCTGCACCAACTGATGAGTGCTGGTTTAGTATAAAATACTTTATTGGTGATTATTTATCTTTTCAACATGTGTGTGATTAGGTGGGTTAGCAATATGAAATGGCATGGAGAATTGAGGGTCGTGTGAAAGTCTGAGTTCGAATCCTGCATACATTACATATATATGCAGGTTTAAGCCTGTATAGTGTATTAATTTAAAATGATTCTAGTAAGTCCGATTGTGAATTATTAGCCTGGAATATACTTCTCCATAAATAATATTATATATATTCTCAAAACTACATATTTAATAGGCATTCTTTATTTACAGCCTTGATAAAATTTATATATAAAGTTATATATTTGTACCATGCACTTTTATGATTTTCTTAAAACAGATCCATACAATTAGTGATAATTTGAACTTCCATAATAATATTTTTTATAATGAAAGTAAATAATAATAAGTATCAAATTAACAGTAGTTATATGAATGTATTTTAACAAATTCATAAAACACATGAAGACAAATGTATTTTCTAATAATTTTAATAAGCTTGTAATTAATTAATGATTGTCAAATAGTGTTGAGACTATATAATATTATTTATGGAGAAGTAAATTCTGAATAAATATTCCATAATATTAGTTCACAAATTAGAATATTATTTTTTCCATTTAGGAATTTATGAGTAAGTATGGCAAAGTTATGAAGATATTTCAAAAAGTAGGTGATGTACATGAAAGTCAATAAGTATTAAATGAACAAATAAGTATATGATAATAAGTTTAAATTAAACAGGAGATAGAATGATGAATGAATATTCTTTCGTTAATTATGAATACAAAAAATAAGAGATAAAATTCAAACATTCTAACATATTGTTAAAAAGAAGACTTAATTACAATTAGTCATTTAGGTTTTATGTTCGATATTTATATTTCATTCTTTTGTATTTACAATTAACTACATTCCTTATATACACAAATCTGAATTGAAAATTCATATAAAAACAATTACAACAAATAAGTTTAATTTTTTTGGCCAATTAGACTACTCATTCAATAAATATTTACTCTATAATTTAAAAAGTGAAATAATTGCTCTGTAGACATATATGCTTCAAGTGCAACCACTTTTATTATCTGCCATGGTGTTTATCTACTATTCCACATTAATAATGTTATTTTTTTTTCATATGTCAAATGCGTTGACCGGGAAGTGAACCCGGGCCAGCTGGTCGGAAGGCAGCTACGCTAACCACTAGGCCACCAACGCTTGACATAATAATGTTATTCTTGCATAAATATTGAAAAAAAGATAAACTATATAATAAAGCATTGAATCAATGTTGAATCAGTCTTATATATAAAAACTATGTTTATTTATGCAAATAATACTAAGTTAGATGTTTAAAAAATGATATTTTTTCAACATATTAAATAAGTTAATATATTGTTAAATATAATCTTTGACAAACAAATCTACACTAGTAAATAAAATAAATATAACTACACAATAATTTAAAGCTTTCTGGCTAATAAAATCATTTATTGAATCATTCATTTGATTATCATACATCAATTAATAATTTTACAGAGCACAAATGTTTCAAGGCAGAGATATTTTCAGGTAATGGAGAGAATAGCTAATCTACACCATCATTGTAATGATATTCTTATAAAACAAAGATCAACTATATAATAAAGTGTAAATAAATCATGAAGTAATCTTATATATTAAAGCATTTTTTAATATGGCCAATAATTCTAAAGATATATTTTGCACTTTTTGTCTAGTTTTGTGTATTAAAAAATATTCGGATTTATCATTAATAATTTGCTATAATAAAAATTCTTTAATGTAGTGATGTAGACAGGTTTTATCATATAGATGATCTTTGTTTTGATATTTATGTAAGAATATTATTCTTGATTTGAATCAAGAATTAACTATCTCCTGATGAAAGGGAATTTCCTGAGAATTATTTTTTGAATTTTTATGTTAATCTGCAACTAAATGAATACATTGTAATCTTATAAATTATTTGATTATTTGCTTCCAATTATTCAGGATTTTGATGTTCCTAACTCACCTGGGGAATAAAAGTTATATAAAAATTGCATGCATTATAAGAGAGATGATTTTGTGCAGTTCTGAATGGCATTAAAGAGCTGATGAACTGATAAAATAAAAAGCAAAATTCATAGAAAACTATATAAACAATACAATGATAATTCATTCTTACACAAGGTTGTAAAAGTGAATTGAAATCAATTTCTATCTTATAAGAGAGAAGTGAGGAAAGGCTATTGAACTTTTAACATGGGCATAGAAATTAAAGTGATTAGTATTTTCAACTAATTAGAAGAGCAAAAGTTGTTTGCTATATGAATACCTAATCCACAGAGGATGGTATGAATTCCTTTGATAGCAAATGTATAATTGAGATTAGAGATATGCTAATAAAACATGTAATATATATATAATACATATTTTGCGGGTTCATCCGTGTTAAAAACTTTTAATATTAATATACTGACATTTCGACTTGGCAAACAAGCCATCCATAGAGTTATAAAAGGTAGAAAGATGATTGTAGAGGCGCTACAATCACTGATTTGAATAAACGTTAAAATTCCACCAATAACAAAAATGTTAAATTTAGGAATGTTTTTTAAAAAAATCTTTCCTAATAGGAGGAAGTTTGCATGTATCATCTTGCTTATTGATACAATCTGGCCTTTTAAGTATCTCAATGGCTTCTCTAATTTTGCACTGGTAGAGATTATCACATCTGGATATGATTCTGGTACTAGAAAAATCAATTTTATGACCTGAATCTATAGTATGGAGTGAGAGTGCTGATGATGATGAGTGTTGTTTAACTGCATTAGCATGCTCATCTCTCCTAACACTTATGCAACAATTACTCATACCTAGGTAAGAAACTTTACAATTTTTACATGAGATTTGATAGACACCATAAGATTCAAGAGGGATTGAATCCTTAGGCTTGGTTATTATATTGCTTATCTTTTGATGAACAGAAAATGCTGTATCTATATTATAGCGTTTTAATATACGTCCAATACTGTCTGTAGTTCCTTTTACATATGGAACACAAATCCTAATAGCTGATTTATCATCTTTTTGTTTCCTATTTTGTCTATTTTGGGCTTGAAATAAGGCTTTTTTATAAATTTGTAATTATAACTATTTGCTAATAAAACACTATTAATATAATTTATTTCTTCTTTCAGATGTGTCTCATCTGAAAGGTTAATTGCTCTATTTAAAAGAGTTTTGGCTACAGAAATGTAAATATTTGTGTGTGTATCCTTTCTGTAAATAGAAAAAGATAAACTGTTTGGTGAACTGGTGACTAGAACATCAAGAAAAGGGAGTTTTCCATCAGACTCTGTCTCCATTGTAAATTTAATATGAGGATGCATATTATTTAAATGTAAGAAAAAATCATCTAATTTATTTTTTCCATGTTGCCATATGACAAAAGTGTCATCTATGTATCTGAGCCAAAGGAGAGGTTTTAAAGATGATGATTCTAAAGCACGAGTTTCTATATATTCCATGAATAAATCAGTTATTACTCCTGAGATAGGTGAGCCCAAAACTCTTTTAAATAGAGCAATTAACCTTTCAGATGAGACACATCTGAAAGAAGAAATAAATCATATTAATAGTGTTTTATTAGCAAATAGTTATAATTACAAATTTATAAAAAAAGCCTTATTTCAAGCCCAAAATAGACAAAATAGGAAACAAAAAGATGATAAATCAGCTATTAGGATTTGGGTTCCATATGTAAAAGGAACTACAGACAGTATCGGACGTATATTAAAATGCTATAATATAGTTACAGCATTTTCTGCTCATCAAAAGATCAGCAATATAATAACCAAGCCTAAGGATTCAATCCCTCTTGAATCTCATGGTGTCTATCAAATCTCATGTAAAAATTGTAAAGCTTCTTACATAGGTATGAGTAATCGTCGCATCAGTGTTAGGAGAGATGAGCATGCTAATGCAGTTAAACAACACTCTAAATCATCAGCACTCTCACTCCATACTATAGATTCAGGTCATAAAATTGATTTTTCTAGTACCAGGATCATATCCAGATGTGATAAGCTCTACCAGTGCAAAATTAGAGAAGCCATTGAGATACTTAAAAGACCAGATTGTATCAATAAGCGAGATGATACATGCAAACTTCCTCCTATTTGGAAAATTTTTTTTAAAAAACATTCCTAAATTTAACATTTTTGCTATTGGTGAAAATTTAACATTTTATTCAAATCAGTGATTGTAGCACCTCTACAACCGTTTTTCTACCTTTTATAACTTTGTGGATGGCTTGTGTGACCAAGTCGAAACGTCAGTATATTAATATTAAAAGTTTTTAACTCGTATGAACCTGCAAAATATGTATTTTATATATTTAACTCATGCAAATCTTCGTTTTAACATATATATATAATTTTCTTATATTGAATATTTCCTATATATGTAGTTAGAGTGATTAGAATTCAGGAGTTTTCAGTCTATTCATTCTCCACTCCATCTCAAATGACTGATACACATGACCACATATATGTAAAAAAGATATATGATCCTCAATATATGTATTTCATTCAGAACTAGCACTCATCAGTTGGGCCATATCATATCTTCCATTCATATATACAATCAGTGCTCAGTTTATATTAAGATAGCAATTCCTCAAATTTTAATAGACAGACTCAATCTTCTTACCCTTCCAACTATTCATTAATTTAATAGAATGCTTCCATCATTGTTTTATCAATGAAATGGATGGTTGAATAGTTGGAAAGGTTACAAGGTTGAAGCCCATTTATTACAATTTTCTATCATAGTATAAACTGAGCACTGATTGTATATATGTGTGGGAGATTATGATCTGGCCATATATATATAATATGAAAACTCTGTCAGATAATGAAAATTATTCTACATGAATAAAGCGTGATAAACAGAGCACAAAAACCTTAATTATAAACAACAATTAGCCAAGAGCTTTCGATACTGTATACCAGAATCATGGTGACATACTGGAACTGAACAGTTAATATTGCAGTGCATGCTCAGTGGAACACTAGTGTTATGCTGATTAAGAACGTTTTTAGACTTCGTAATAAACCAAGCCTCTTTCAACTTCCTTTTCCTATCATTTGACTCATTGCACACAGTAGTAATATTTTGAGTATAAAACTCGTGACCACAATTACTTTCATGATTTGAAAAAACAGAATTAACCTGCAAATCACTTTTAGATTTTTTGTACTGATAAATATGCTGTTGCAAACACATTAAAACATTGGCTCTCGTTTCCCCGAAATACATAGCATTACAATCAATTTTTTTTGCAAGTAATGGAATAAACCACTTCATACTTATTCATTTCTTCTACATTATCCTTTGAGTTGTTTATTAATTTATTCAAAGACAAAGGGGAATGGAATCCTACATTATAATCTTCACTGACAATATTTTTTAATTTCTTACTTATAGATGGCACATAAGCTAAAGAAAACCACTTTTTGACAGCTTTATTATTTATATCCACACTATGTTTGAACTTTAAATTCTGATAAAAAAAAGACAATTGTCTGTGTAATATAGTCTTTTTATATCCCATCCCTATCAAATCATCCATATATTTATCAATATTATCTTTCCTATCTGCCTCAAATTTACAAAGAAGCAAATTACAATATAAAAAAACATTTAAATCCAGTCATTTTATAATTTAAAGGAACATTCGATGATGGATGTATAAAACCTCTTACATTCAATGGTTTAACAAACATTTTATACCCAAACATATTACAGCCTTTATATACATTTACATCTAAATACTTTAAGATACCATCATTTTCAAACTCAATAGTCCATGACAAACCAGAACTCTCATTTAATTCATTGAACACATTCACTATCACATCTTTTGAACCATACACAAAAACATCATCCACATATCTTCTATATATTAAATCATAACTGCTTATAAATGGCTCCACAATATGTTTTTCCATTTCTGAAACATTTAAACTACACACAATACCACTCACTGCTAACCCCAATTGGCCAACCATTTTTTATTTGATAATGATCCTTTCCATATCTTGCAGTAATATCCCCATTAATCCATTCCAATACATCCATAATAAATCTGGATTTACAAGAGTCTACACAACATCAAAAGTTTATTAATTACACATCGATTTATTACCGTCCACTGATCCATACAACTCGCATACATTCAATGATGCTGTATAACCATCATCAACCACCTTGGCAGACTCCAAAATCTGAACAAATTGAAATGTAGAATTGATTATATATTTATCAAAACCCACTAAATCTTGTAACCATTTTGCAACCAATTGTGCACTGGAATATTAACTATTCAGTTCCAGTATGTCGCCATGATTCTGGTATACAGTACCGAAAGTGCTTGGCTAATTGTTGTTTATAATTAAGGTTTTTGTGCTCTGTTTATCACACTTTATTCATGTAGAATAATATATATACATTGGAGATCATATATCTTTTTGACATATATGTGGACATGTGTATTTGATACTTGAGGTAATGTGGAGGATGAATAGACTGAAATTGGGTATATTCTAAAAAGCTTGTTAAGAGGTATTTTCAAGCTCATTATATAATATATATATATTGTACCTTCTGAAATTAGAGTTGCATTTGAGTATGTAGTAAGATGTCAGTCATAATTATTTTTTTTCTTGTTTGATTTTTGGATGAATTATGAAATATTAACTGTGTTGCTATGACAACATTAATATTAATATAAAATTATTCAATATTAATTATTTTGTAAGATTATAAATTGACTTGATTCATTTTTTAAAAGAAAAATAAATATGTGAATAATAAAATAAATGGTTTGAATGAAATTATTATTATTTTTTTGTTATATGTTTTATTTTTGTTACTGTGTTCAAGATAGTAATAATAAAGACTATGAATAAATGTTTAATATTTCAAATATATTTGTCCTTTTTATTTCTTTAGTATTATCCTAGGAATTATGTAAAAATATATTTCCAATGTAATATCTTGAAAATGTAATGTAAATTATTTATTTTTTGTTGAAGTAAAAAATAGTATTAGTATTGTAAAATATAAAGTTTTATTATTTGTTCAATGAATACAATTTTTATTAGACCAGTACGGAAATAGCTGAATTAGGAATTTAGATAATTACTATAATTACTTTGACATCAATAAAAAATATAATAAATATGAACTAAAACATCTCTCTCTTGTTTTTGCTTTGAATAGAAGCAGGTATAAATTTTATTGTTTGATATTTTATATTTACCCTAAAAGTATATAATTGATTTAAAAAAGTGGAGAGGTAAGAGATTATATTTTTTGCTCTATAGACTGGGGCAGCCTACTGGTGAAATTTTATTTGAAAATAATATTTTTATTATAAAAAGAAAAAAATCATTGAATTGCATCATTATATTGTAAACCATCAGAATATTTTATTTGGTAAAAATGGATGCTATTAAAATTTTAAAAATGAAATACAAACAGCAGAAAGTATATAGTGTCATATTTACTTTCTTGTTTGATTTTATTAGATTGATTGATCAAATTTTTGTAAGCTATGAATTAGTCGAATTTCCATTGTATTGCAATAGATAAAAACTATCATATATTCATTTATATTGTTTTTTAAATAATACTTGTTCATGAAAGAATGTCTTTTCATATAATCATAAATATATTATATATAGAGTCGCAAAACAAACTCTTGACAAGCTTTGAGAATACTCTCAATCCCAGACCGGTTTCTGCATCTAGCATCATCAGTAAGGTGTTAGGATATTCATTAGGGTATTCTCAAAGCTTGTTAAGAGTTTGTTTTACGACTCTATATATAACATGTGTAAACCCGAGCTTTATTAAAATTAGGTCATGTGACATATGACTTTATTTTTTTTTATCAAATCATAAATATAAAATAATGCTTATGTGTGTAATATCATATGAAGAAAAAAAAACAATTATTGTTTAAATGAATAACTTGAATATAAAAAATATATATATCAAAATCGACAAAATATACTTTGAATTTAAAAGTTCTCATGAATACATTTTATCTTCTTTGGAATAAAGACATACACTTGGCTTTGTAGTTTGAAATATAGACATTGGAACTATAATGCCATACTGGGAATACAGTATATAAAGATGCTCATTCAGGTTGTTTATTTGTATTTGTCATTAGAAGTATATTCTTATTCTTCTCCTTAATTTATTTGCATTTCTTCATATATTCACATATATTGCTTACAATAACTCCCCTCATAGTCACTTTAAAGCAATTTTTTTTAATATAATTCCTTTATGTTTTGAAGATATGTATGTATGTATTTTTGATATACATATGTATGTATGTATATTTCTATATGTATATGAAGTAATGGTTATATGTTTATATCAATCAATATTGTAGTTCTGATGAAGACTGCAGGACAGTCAAAACTGTCAGAAAAATAAAGAAATTATATTTTTTTAAAATTGCATTAAATTGTATATGAGGGGAGTTATTGTAAGCAATATATATGAATATATTTGTCATTATATATATATAAGACATATTTTGCGGGTTCATCCGTGTTAAAAAATTTAAATATTGATATACCAACATTTTGACTTGATCACACAAGTTATCCACTGGATGATAAAAGGTAGAAAGATGGTTGTATAGATGTTATAATCACTGATTTGAAAAAAAAAAACATTAAAGTTCCACCAATAGCAAAAATGTTAAATTAAGAATGTTGTTTTTTTAAAAATTCCAAATAGGAAGAAGTTTTGCATGTATCATCTTGCTTATTGATACAATCTGGCCTTTTAAATATCTCAATGGCTACTCTAATTTTGCACTGTTAGAGGTTATCACATCTGGATATGATCCTGGTACTAGAAAAATCAATTTTATGACCTGAATCTATAGTATGGAGTGAGAGTGCTGATGATGATGAGTGTTGTTTAACTGCATTAGCATGCTCATCTCTCCTAACACTTATGCAACAATTACTCATACCTAGGTAAGAAGATTTACAATTTTTACATGAGATTTGATAGACACCATAAGATTCAAGAGGGATTGAATCCTTAGGCTTGGTTATTATATTGCTGATTTTTTGATGAGTAGAAAATGCTGTATCTATATTATAGCATTTTAATATACACCCAGTATTGTCTGTAGTTCTTTTTACATATGGAGCACAAATCCTAATAGCTGATTTATCATCTTTTTGTTTCCTATTTTGTCTATTTTGGGCTTGAAATAAGGCCTTTTTTTTAATCAATTTATAAACATATATATATGTTATTCAACTTTAGTTAAAATGTAAATTTATTTATTTATGAATAACATATATAGTTTTAAGTTAATTAGTAATCTATTCACATACTGAAATATGAGATAGCTATGTTTTTCCTAAGTTTAAAGTTATATCTTATAAGCATCACATGATCACATTTCCTATAATAGCACATTAATTGTTGATAAACACAGCAAAACTCTCCATATAGTATTGCCACCTGTGCTAAACAGAGTAATCAATGGATGCCAGAAGGCTTGTGCATAAAATCCCTATCTAATGCCTACTCATCCAATATCCCCAGACTAGTTTCTGGCTTGTGGCCTTCATCAGTGAGGAGCTTTGGATCTGAGAGCACTGCATCTAGATCTTAGGATCTAATGCAACCCTCTAGCAACCACCTTTTATCTCTACTTGACTACAAAACTATGAGAATGAAATTGAAAACACAAAATATATTTTCAATCTAAGCTCAATCAATATGGGTCTGAACTCAGTTCAGCACCCATACATTTTGGTGTCTTTGGCTCTTTTACAACCATAGCCACCACTATCCTATTAGGCAGGATTGGTGTTAAACCATTAAGCATCACATGATCACATTTCCTATACTAGCACATTAATTGTTGATAAACAGAGCAAAACTCTCCATACAGTATTGCCACCTGTGCTAAACAGAGTAGGCATTAGATAGGGATTTTATGCACAAGCCTTCTGGCATCCATTGATTACTCTGTTTAGCACAGGTGGCAATACTGTATGGAGAATTTTGCTCTGTTTATCAACAATTAATGTGCTAGTATAGGAAATGTGATCATGTGATTCTTAATGGTTTAACACCAATCCTGCCTAATAAGATAGTGGTGGCTATGGTTGTAAAAGAGCCAAAGACACTAAATTGTATGGGTGCTGAACTGAGTTCAGACTCATATGACTATATAAGCTATTGAGCTTAGATTGAAAATATTTTTTGTGTTTTCAATTTCATTCTCATAGTTTTGTAGTTAAGTAGAGATAAAAGGTGGTTGCTAGAGGGTTGCATTAGATCCTAAGATCTAGATGCAGTGCTCTCAGATCCAAAGCTCCTCACTGACGAAGGCCACAAGCCAGAAACTAGTCTGGGGATATTGGATGAGTAGGCATTAGATAGGGATTTTATGCACAAGATCTTCTGGCAACCATTGATTACTCTGTTTAGCACAGATGGCAATACTGTATGGAGAGTTTTGGTCTGTTTATATCTTATAGTAATTACTGTTTTAATTTAAAAGATTCAATTTTATTTTAGTGAGTAAAAATTTAACTTCATATATACCATATATATTGGAAGTTTAAAAAGATTTTATTGCAATAAGTATTAACTTCATTCTGTTCTCTTAAATTTTCACCAACAAAGAACTAAATTCATTATTTTTATATGAAATATGAAAAAAAGGTATATTTTAAATTCTCTTATATTTTGAAAAGTATGAATGTCTTGCAACACATTTGTGATATGTAGCCATATATATATATATAGTAATTTGTTATTAAATAATTGGAAATAAATAGGCAATTACATATGTATACATCAAATTAATGTCAATTGATGTCTTATTGTATATTCAATTAGATCATATGTGTATATATTGATCGTTTATAATCTATTTATTACATATACATATTTTTAATCATGTAATTGATATTTATTTATTAATAAATTTGAAATTATCTTAAATCAAATAAACTTGTTTGATTATTGTCCAGTTATGTAAATGAATTCATTGCTTAATAACATTAAAGTAAAAACAGATAAACTATCTATATTATAAAATTTATTTGAAACAACTATATTACATAAACCAAAAATCAAATACCAGTTAAATATATTTTGTAATGCATTCTCTGGCTATTATCTGACTAGATATAAACTTTATATACTAATTATAATTAAATATTTTTATATTTATCTAAATTATTATTTAGATAATTACTGTATTGAGTACATTGTTGATCATTAAGATCTTAATCTTATTCAGTTATAAAGGTGATGATAGTATTAATATAAAAAAGTAAAAGAAAATATAACTATAGATTTAAAAAATGAAGAAACAAAATTACGCTTAAAATACAAGCAGTATGGGATACTGCTAATGAAAATAAGATATAAATAATTATGTTATGCAAACAGAATTTCTACTAATTTTTTTTTTTTGCAAAATACAAATTTACTCATCAAGATACTGTAATGAACATCTGTTCTATTTATAAAATTCTAGGAAATCAAAGTGTACAAAAATTTTGGACAGTATGATACATTGCTTGGAGCTATTGAGAGCTTACTTCTGTGGAAACCTTTCTTTCTGAAAGTCTGCAAACATCTTGTCCAGTGGAAGCATTCCATTATATTCTCAGTCATACTTTATCAATAAAAACAGTAAACATTAAACATTTTATACAATACAATTAAAATGAATTTTTATAAATAAAAATAAACAAATATAGAAGCAAAATGACAGAATTGCCTTTAATCAAAATCCATAAAAAGAGCCATTTATATATTTTTTCAATATCTATAATTTATATGTTTGTAGTGAAAAAATGATTATTTATGCTATATTATCCTACACCTTTAATCCATTTTTACAAATATATATCTGATCTCTTACTTTAAATTCAAATTTAATATGTCTTATGTGAGTGATTTGCATTTCTACAAAGAACTGGTTTTTAGATATTTATACATCACTCCATTAATGCTAAATATCTTTCATTTATCTTCTTAAAATATTTTGTAATATTGGCAGAAAAATAACAGTTGTAAAAGACTTAATTCATTTCTCAGAATAAATATCGTAAAAAAAACTTGACATACTTGTAAAAATATATACAGGACTTATCATAAACCTGGAATGATAGAAAAAAATCTAAAGCAAAGATTTTATTTATATAACTTTTCCATTATGTCTTTTTATATTCTAAATACACAAAGTTAAATGTTCTGTTCAATCAAGAAAAATGTGGTTAATGATATATAAATTATTTTTTTAAGCAAATTTATTTTTGAAATCCAATTGGTGGTTAATTGAATTTATTTTATGCCAATTGCTCATCATCATCATTATTATTTTTTTTATTAATTATCAATTCACTGCAGAATGATCTCTCTAATTTTAATTGAGTTACTCTCATTCATATTGTCTCTTTTCCACATCAATCAGTAAATCCATTTATTTCATCCATCCATCTCACATGTGGTCTCTTGTAGATTTTTTACATTTTTTTGGAATCTTCAACTATTCATAGATTATTATCTCTTTTAATAATATTTTCATCTCAGTTATATATATCATCTCAATTACATATCATCTCTTAATTTGATTAATGATGTCAATGGCAGCTGTTTGCTTTCTCACCCATTATTTCAATTTGATCTTTTCTTATTATTATCAGCATACATCTCTCTATACTTCAATGACTGAGCTGAAGTATCTGTATTTGTTTTTTATTAAGTAACCAAAATCCTAGATCCATATATACCAACTCATAAAAGAAATCTATTAAAAACCTTTTTTCAAACACATATGCATATTTTCTTTTAATATTAAATTATTTTTTCCAAAATCATTCCATCCATATTTAATTCTGTAATTAATTTTGTCCATATGCTTCCACCAGCATTAATATTACTAAAGTATCAATAGTTGTTCAACTGCTTCTAATTTATGATTATTAATATTTATTATCTTGTAAAAAAAAATCCATTATTTTGATTTATTTGATATTTATCTTTAAACATATCATCTGATGACTTTTGCTATATATTTTGAAGCATTATTTTTTAAAAATCCAAAATCATATACTAAATCTAGATGACTTAATTAATCTCCCTGCATTTTTATCCCTTTGGATATTTAGTTTAATCTACAAAATATTGATTATAAAACTGCTATACAAATTTTGAAGATACCAAATTGCCATGCTTATCTTTTTAATATCATCTTGTAATATAAAATGTTAAATTTTAATAAATATTCTTTAGAATATGACCTTGACCAGAGTATAGATATAGACTGTTCAATTATCACTGCTGAAGTGCTTATAGAATCAAATGCCTTTTTGTAACCTATAAATCCAAAGCAAAATAGTTACTCACATTCTATTGATCTTGCAATAAGCTCTCTAAATACATGGTCATGGTCTACTGTGCAAAAATCACTTTTAAAAGCAGTTCTTTTAGTTAGTTTGAACATAAAGTTTACTTTAGTTGAATTGTAATAAACATGATAAAGATTTTGTATAAAACCAATAGAAAAATGAAAGGTCTGTAAATTCTAAAATTTTCTTTATTATATTCCTGAAATATCAGTATTATTATTAAATTCTTCCAACCACTTTGTTCACAATATCATGTGACAACAACCAACAGACATCACATGATCTTCTCTGAATCCTTACAGCATTTATTGTTAGGAGCCTTTTTTTATCCTCTTCTAGTGCCATCCATTTTAAGACTATAAGCTAGAAACTAATCCCGAGAATGTATATTAGATAATACTTAATGTAAATGTAAATGCTCTACTATTTAGTGTCTATTGTTCCTAACAATATAATATGTTCATAATTTTATCAAAATTGGAAAAGAATAAATATCTTTATGCTGTTCTTCCATAAAATAATAATCAGAAATAATAAATTATTTACAACAGCTATATAAATATCAAAAATTTTTATACATTAAAAACCCTTTTCAGCATGGGTGCAAAAATGTGCAGTTATTAAAAATTTTGAATATAGAAATGATAAATATAATATAGATAAAAGTGTAGCTCGGTTACAAAAGAATCAATTTATTAAATTATATAAAGATTATGGATATAATCCTAAAACTATTAAAATATATATTTTTTAATTCTAAAATATCTGTAGTGAGTGATAAAATTTCTGAGAAAAATAATGGTATTGATAATAGTAATAATGAATCAAATAAGAAATGGAGTAGATTTTCATATTATCCTAAGATACATAATACATTAAGATATAACAAAATTATGTTGAGAAGAATATAAATATTGGCTGGACAAACAGTAAAAATCTTGATCTATTAATAGGTAATTATAGATTAAGAGATGATATATGGTACAAAAAAGGAATTATATATAAAATTACATGTGAAATTGTAAAAGAATTTATTTTGGGTATACTGGCAGGGCTACAAAAAGTATTAAATGATTAAATTATTTCAAAGATCCAAAAAGAAAACAAATATATGAAACATATATTAAAAATAATATAAATAATTGTATAAATATTTACAAGACTTCTATAAATTTGGTTAATAATTGGTCAATTAAAAATGAATGAAAAATTATATAAATTGACATATATATAATTGTAAAAAAGTAAAAAAAAATGTGTGTAATTTATTTTATTTATTATATTGTTATGATACAGTCAATTATTTTGTAATTACTGGATTTATATATGTGAGTTTTGATTTATTTTAATGATTTACAGTACATTGGTGTTTTTTGATTTAATTTCATTATTGAACACTAGAAGGTTTTATGTCTGAAATAGTTCGTTAACATAATACATTACGGTATTAACATTTTAAAAGGTCTCAAATCAGTTGCTGAAAAAGGCTTTTAATGTATAAACAGATTTTGATATTTATATAGCTGTTGTAAAGAATTTATTATTTTCTGTTCATAATTTTGTACTTGATTACGCAATTTAAAGATTTGGTATTTTTATATACAGGCCAAATATGAGTTTCATGAAAACTAATATTTATTCATTAAATAAGTTAGTAATATTAAATAAACCATCTTTTTTATACATTTGATTTTTAAATTTTATTAGTGGTTTAATTTTTTCATGATCTTTTTCAAAGATATTCCTTTCCTCTTTTGTTTAAAAAGGAAGAAAATGTGTAAAGAGAAAAATATACTTAATAATAAATATAATGTACTGTTAATTTAACAATAATCTCCTGTCTGTTAAAGTCTAAATTAACAAAATATATAAATTTCTGCGAAATACTTATTTTAGTGAAAATTGATTATTTTAACAGTTTAATAAAAAAGGCTATTTTAAAAGTCACAGTAGCATGAATGAAAAGTCTAATTTGAGTAGATTAAATATTTGGGAAAATTGTTAAATAAGAAAAGTTCTTTTGAATTCCTTCAAGCAGACTATTTTTAAAATAAAAAATGAAAAAAAAAGAAGCAACTAAAGATTTAAAACACCAAACATACTTTCAAATATATAAGAAAATATTAGCTTTAAACAAAATAGTTATGAGAAAATAAAACATTGTAGTCAAAATAATTTTCAATTTTTTTAACATGAAATTAGTTGTTCGAAACTGATGCAAGCATATGCATACAATAATATTAAATGATATATTTTAATATGTAATAATTTTTGGAACCTATGAAAATCTACTAGCACTATCTTTATTATACTTAATTACGTGTATTAATTACGTCACCACTTATTTTGTATAAAGAATATATTATTCAAAATTTAAGCAAGCTTATATATATATATTCAAATTTTATTCTTATCTCAGAACATCTTTCACCTTAGTTCAATTATATATGTGTGTGTATGTAATATAGTCATACTCGTTTAAAAAGGGCTGTTTATTTTTATTATCATTATTATTGAACCATGATATTTTAATATGCAATAATTTGGGGAATCAATTATCATTGTTCAGTTGCATTAGCAGACAAAAATAATACCGTTTTTGATTCATTTTTGAGTTTTTATTAAGATAAAAGATTTGGTTAATGACATTTATAAGCTTCACTAATAATTTATGATATGATCAGACTGATAAAATAAAAATATTTATTGGAAGTTACTAGTAAGTGCAAATTTCACTGCTTTTTTATCTTGAATTATGTTTTTAGGAATGTTAATTATTTAATATAGAATAACAACTTAACTTTTAATTCAGGAAACTTGTGTGTCTTCAATTAAGTTAATGTAAATAAATTTGAAGAGATGTCAACTCCAATCATCATGAATAATATTTTTTTTGGATTATGACTGCCATGATAAATTGCTCTGCACTATATATGCATTTCAGAAATATCTTTCTTTAGCAATTGCCCTGGAAAACTGCCAACAGTGCACACAAATATAACAATCATATGATTTATATTAATATTACAATAATGACTGAATATGTATTAGCCCTACATATAAGCTAATAAAGACAGAATCAGAGATTCATATTCAAAATCTCACTGAAGATGTAACACAATCAAATGTGTGGTAAATGTGTTGATGCATCTGTTTATTTGCATTTAGTTCAAAATGCTTACTATTTGTTGCATATTTCATTATTAGATTTTTAAAATTAACATAGTGATGTTAAAATAATCTAATTTCAGTAAACAATCACAATATTAATATTCTATTCTGTCAGCAAGTCAGTTACCATGACAGTATTGATATAATCCATGCAATTGTTATATTTGCACAGGGTATTGTTATGGCTCAATGGAGGCTGATGAAGGAAATCATTCCTGAAAAATTGTGTGTATTGCAGAACTATTTTCCACTTTTTTTCATATAGTATAGTAACTAAAATTAAAACAGGAAAAACTCTCTATACATATTGCCACTCAGTGCAAGCCAGAGTAATCAATAGATGCCAGAAGGCTTGTACATAAAATTCCTGGCTTGTGGCCTTTGTCAGTGTGGAGCCTTGGATTTTAGAGCACTGCACTTAGATCTTAGGATCTAATGCAACCCTCCAGCAGCCATTTTTTATCTTTACTTAACTACAAAACTATGAGAATAAAATTAAAAACACAATAATATTTTCAATCCAAGCTCATTAGCTTATATACTCAGTTCAATACCTATACTGTTTTAATAACACTTAAAAGCTAGCATAAGCAATAGTGATTTATGATGTTTATTGGCTTAGTATGGTAACTGTAATAAAAATGTTATGCATGATATTTGGAGTTCATATCTCTCCAAATTTAGATCTAATTGAATGTTTATTAATCTATTTATAACAAGCTAATGATGTCTGAGCATGAGGCAAAGATAGCTAAAAAAATTTGGACCCCTATATAAAATTTGTACAAGACTTTTCAAATGTTTTAAACCTATATATCTTAATTTATATATGTGAACACTTTGAGTATTTAACCAAGAAATGGTAATACATCAAAGACATTTAACACAATCTAGAACAATTATCATCTCTACAATGGATGATTGAAGAAGATGATGAATTTTTAAAAAAATCAATTTCCTCGATCTGGATATACAGAAAAAACAACCACAATCTTGATAAATTGGAGGGTCTTAGGGCTTCCTATACAGAAAATTACAATTGTGCAAATATGAAGCTGATCATAAAGATAATATATTAAATATCTGTGGATACAACTATAATAAGCTAATTAATGCTGTCAAGAAATTTATGCTAAAATAAATAAATACACCCCCCCCTAAAAACAGACTTAAATCCTTGGATAAATCTTCCCTATATTCCCTGTGTGTCAGGAAGATTGAAAAAGTTTGTGCAAACACATAATATTAACATTATAACCCCACACACTGTAATTAGATTAATAAATAATTCAAAAAATATAATAACTCCAGAGAAAATAACACAAGTGATATTCAAAATTTAAGATACCAATTAGTCTTGCCACACATGTATTATGGTGAATCATGAGGAAATATTGCTATGGGAGTCATGGATCACAAATATCTGCATAGCTATGCAAAAATAAACATGGAATATAAATCAATATTTCTAGATCATGTGTGAGAATATGGCCACACATTTGACCCAACAAGAGTAAATGTGATTTGTGCTGAGCAAAAGAATAGGAAATATAAATTCAAAAAAACATGGTTCATTGCTAATGAACTCCATGCTATAAACAAAAGAGAATCCAATGCTCAACCTATCAAAGAAATGAAATATGTAAATAAGATATTAACATAAGGCATATTTTACTTAAGTGTCACATTGCTTCCTGTGGCAAAATATGATGCTATGAGTCTGCCGGCCCTTGTGGAAAGCATGATCAGCAAATTATAATTAGAATAAAAATGGTATGACGTTTTTTGGATAAACATTTAAAATGTTTTTTTTTATATATATAAATTACAATAAGCACAAAAAAGATAAATAATCTTTTTTTAAATTATAATATATATATATCTTAACAATTTAAATTATAGACTTTTAATTTACAGTCAAAGTTCTTCCTAAAGCTAGAGAACCATAATATTGCTTTCATGCATTAAATGACTATTTTTTTCCAGAAATCATTTAGTTTTAAGAAAAAAATATGAAATAGTTTTGTTATTTTGACAAACTAAAAATAATAACATTTCATATATTATTGGTTAATAATAGTGACCATTCTGCAGCATATATATATATGATAAACAAAAGTTATAAATTTTGTAAATTGCTTTTAGCTTGCATTTTATAATCACTAGATGAAGCTTTACCAATAGCTCCTAACAAGCTTTTTACATAAACACCGAGAGAGATAGAATTCAATATCTCTTTCATTGTCGCCCACCTCCAGACCATAGTTTTGAGCTAGTTGGCTCACGTCAAAGAGGGGTTGTAAGACTAGAAACTAGATCTAAATACTAACCCTAACATCAGCATTTATCAAACACATTTCTATCAGTTTGAAAGCATGAAATTTCTCAGACACTTAATGTCTTCAAATCCAGCTTAACAAATTAGATAGCTATATGGGTCTGAAATCAGTTCAGTTTCACCATATAGTAAAAGCCTCTGCAATATATATCATTGCAAAAACCTTCAAGGATACATTTATGATAAACAAAACAAGATATAAATTTCATAACTTGCTTTTAGCTTGCATTTTATGATCACTAGATGGAGCTTTACAGATTTGATAAATGTTGAGGTTAGAGTTAGTATTTAGATCTATTTTCTAGTCTTCCAACCCTTCACTGATGTGAGCCAACTAGCTTGAGACCATGATCTAGAGGTTGGAGACACCAAAAGGGATATTGAATTCTATCTCTCTCAGCATTTATGTAAACAAAGATTGTTAGGAGCTATTGGTAAAGCTCCATCTAGTGATCATAAAATGCCAAGCTAAAAGTTAGTTATGAAATTTATAATTTGTTTAAATGTATCCTTGAAGGTTTTTCCAATGATATATATTGCAGAGGCTTTTACTATATGGTGAAACTGAACTGATTTCAGACCCATATAGCTATCTAATTTGTTAAGCTGGATTTGAAGACATTACATGTCTGAGAAATTTCATGCTTTCAAACTTATAGAAATATGTTTGATAAATGCTGATGTTAGAGTTAGTATTTAGATCTAATTTCTAGTCTTCCAACTCTTCACTGTTGTGAACCAACTAGCTCGAAACCATGGTCTGGAGGTGGGAGACAACAAAAGAGATATTGAATTCTATCTCTCTTGGTGTTTATGTAAACAAAGCTTGTTAGGAGCTATTGGTAAAGCTCCATCTAGTGATCATATATATATATATAATACAAATAAAATGTTAATTAGTTAAAAAACTATTGTAAGAAGAATAAATATAATAAATATAATAGTAATTAATTCTAATATATATATATATTAACCACTTCACTGTGGATTAATTTTATTGGCCGAGTGAGGTAAAACTCTAAACTTCTAATTGGTCAACTCACAAACTTAAGCATCAAAATATATTCATATTTTAATATTATAATCACTTTAGTTTCATTTGTAAAAAGTATATTAATAATTTGTCATATTAGGAAAGTGAACAAAAGTTTTTTCAAAAATAAATTGTTTTTTATAATTTTAGAAATATTCAATAATGGCAAATCTTAAACTGAATGTTATTCCCCAATTAAAAAAGTGTTGCTGACATTTTGTGATGTCAGTGATTTTTACGGTGCTGAAAAATAAATAATTTTTGATAAACTCTTAACTATTTTTCTAAAATAATTTTATTTTTAGCATATTTTATCAAAATAATTTATAATTTGTCAAAAAATACTTTTAAAATGGTCTAAAACATTTGTTTATCATTTTCAAAATGAAACAAAAAGAAATTGTAACTCTTCAGTTATCGACAAACATTTTCTTTGTTGTCAAAATGTAACAGCCAATAAGATTCAAGAAGGGACCACCTACTTCTTTTGTTCACCTTTAATGACAGGTTTATAGATTTTTTTACTTGTAAAATAATACAAGAGAGGGAAGCATCTTACGGAACTTTTTTTAACCTAAAAAAAATGCAAAAACATAATTTTACTGTAAAAATTACAGGAAATAGACTATTTACAGCAGAATCTCAAGTTAACTCAAACTTTGCAGTCAGACGGTTCTAATATTCTCATGGATAAATGATGAATTATAGTGTTATTTCCAGGAGCTTCCATTAATAAAAATATAATACTTAAATACTTGTTGTTTCAGTATAATAAAGAGTACATTCTTATAGTGTGAGAAAAAAAAGCTCAGAGGAAAATACTTGTTATTGTAATGAAATGTCAGTTATTTAGCTATTATATATAATACAATAAATAATGGCTTATTTATTTCAGTGTCAGCCATGTGGTGTTCACATAATTGTGAACTTTTTTTTTCAGAATTGGGAAAGATGCTAATAAATAGGGCATTTAGAACTTTTTAAGCATTATTACATAAAATAGAACAAATGTTTTAAAATAATATATATATTAAATGTTAAAAGAATTAAATGTCATATTAAAATTCCAAATAAAATGTCATATTATAAAATATTAAATAATGTAATAACTCGAATATATTTAAATTTAAAAGAAACCTGCAAATTACATAAGTCATATTAAAAATTTCTTTTATCAAAAAAGGTAAGGAATGTATTGTAAAACAACTCAGTTAAGAATTAGATTTTAAATAATTAAATTAAAAAAAAGATTAAGCTTGTTTAAAAATAAAGAAAAAATTCAAGCAATTTAATAAAGTGTTTTGTAAGTTCAAGCAATTAAATAATGAAAGTGTTTTTAAAACTCTTGTTATTAAAATAAAATGAGATCAGAAAGATGTCAAAATAAAATAATGTAATAAAAACAAGATCAAACAAGAAGTAAAATTTGTATAAAGTCAATTTTTCTTAAATTAGCAATCAGGATTATTGTTTTAATCAAACTACATTAAAATCTGGATTCTCACTTTATTTAAGCTTCATTAAACCATTATGCTGACTGAATAAAACAGAAAAACGGTTGGCTGCTGAAATCTATTTTAGATATCTGACAGAATTAATCAAGCTATAAATTCAAAGGAATCTCTAATTAAAATAAAGAAACAATTTTTAAACTTTATATTTCAAAGACAGGAGATTAAAAAAATATTATGGTAACTTATAAATAAAATCGATTAATACTTACCATTAAGGGAAGAATCAAACTCCAGCTGTACATAAAAAGCACTGTTTAGATTGTTATCCTAATGTATAAGCCATTTTAAGTTTTATTTTAGTATATATTTAATTCTAACAAACCATATTTTATTAAAGCAGCCAGCAAAAGGTTTTTTTTTCATAAAAAAAAATGTTAGTTGAGTTTTAATGCAACTGAAGGTAAAAAAAAAGATTTGCATACAAAAAAAATTTAACTTCATTTTATATAGGTTATATTTTGTTAATCACTCTTTTAAAAAGTTTTCTTTAATGTGAAATTGTCAGATAAATAATCAAATGTATATATAGTATTTACTTTAAAACAAATGTGCACACTTACAAAATGATGAGTTATCAAAGTGTAAAAAAATGAAAAAAATAGAGTAATATAATTAATGGTATTTTAAGCTAAAGGTTTATTTTGAAATTTCGATTGAGTCCATTTGCACATATATGTATTCTTCTATTAATGGCTGTGAGTTTAAATTTTATGTATGCCAGAATTTATTATGTGCATGCAATTATTAGATTATTGTAATATCTATTGGGGGATTTATTTATGTTTCTGTTCTGTTTAATTTGGTTTCAGATCTAAAGTCTATCTCAGTTAATTAAGAAGTATTAATAGTAAATAGGGGTCATATTCAAGGAACTACTTTATGTAATTAGTTTGTGCTATTGTTAAATTGGGATATGGACCTAAACTGGCCCCTCACCTAGAGTTATCATTGTAAGAAAGCTGTATTAATTATAATTATCTTGTATTATATATATATATGACAATATTATGAAGCTTCTGACACAAAAATTTGTATTTGTGAAATTGGCCATAGTAAAATTATATTCAGGGTTTATTAAAGGCCAGAGATTTATTCTATGGCAAATACCTTTGATCATTAAAAAAAGTTTGTATTATAAAATTGATTGGAAAGGTTAATGCTTTAAAATTAATTAAAATAAACTTTGCACACTTTATAAATAATTATTATTTTCTACCATGCATGTGAACTAAAAAAGAAAGAAAGAAAAGAGAAGAAGAGGTTAAGAAATAATTTTATTGAAAAAAAAAGCCTGATAATTATAATATTATGTAATGAGCTATTGTTTTGTTATCAACTTAAATAATATGTTAACATCTTTATGACTAATATTGTCTGGTCTGCATGCTTATTTCATGTCCATTTCATCAAGAACAAATTATATTTTATAGGATTTAGCTTGATATTAGAAATAGTGACTGTGTACTGGTCACCATTATCATATTAAAGAAAATATTTTCAAAACTTATATAAACATATATGTATAAAAATATATGTGCTAGCCTATTTCCTGATGTTTAATGTAAAATGATGTCAGAATCAATTAGACAAATGTAAATAATTTGAACATGTATAGTTTGATCAGTACAACCTCCAATGCTTTAATATTTGAGATTGAGATTCATATCACTATACAATAAATATGTATGAATCTTAATCTTGAATATTACATATATATTGTTAAAAGGTTTTCTTGACAACAGTTTGAAATTGTGGATTGTTATTGATATTGGGATTGTCTAAGTATTGATTGGATTTTAATGAATATATATATATATGTATCAGTGACAAAACATGACTTTTTTAGGAACAGAAGCGCACTTCTTTTTTTATAATGTTTTTATTTCACTTGCCACAACAATTTTTACATAATAGCACCTAATATATATATATATATTACACACATCTAGAAAAATCTGAAACTCTCTTATCTGTAAAGCAGAGAATATATCAATATATTTGTATCTTCCAAATCCTTTTTACATTCTTAAAAGTTTTAACTGTAAATTAAATCTTAGCATTGTTTGAACTTTTTATAACCAACAAGAATGCATTACTCCAATTCATTCTTTACGTATATAAAAATAATTCAACTGTTGGTAAAAAAAATTGAAAGTGAATATTTTAAATTGAATTTTAATTAAAGCTTTTGAAAATGTTAGTGAGTGTTTCTATGGTAGCACTTATTCTGTTCAATACATGGACACTTTGTCCCTGATTATATATATATATGTAATGATATTATGATTCGATGTCTGTATTTGTAAAACAATATACGTAATTATATAACTGAATATTTGTAAATACAGTAACTAAATAATTAAAAATTTTATCCACTTAGGAGCGATTATCCCAGTAATCTGTGTCAAGTAAAGCTTTGAAATGCTAACTTTCCCACAATTCTGTGATCTTAACGTTTGCTGCTTGCCTGTTAATTAAGTCATGTTTATATTTGTATATTAGCATAGCTTCCTTTATTTTTCTTTTATTGTTATTTTTTTCAATTTGAAATATTTTTACACTGTTAAAATTGAAGTCAAAACCATAACTACATGATTTATTATGGTCATAAAAAACAGATGCTGAAATATTATTATCTACTATGCAATTTTGTTTCGATTTCTGAACACGTTTTAATAATAGCAAGTGTTCTTTAGTTTTTTTTTCAATGTACATCTAGATTCACCTATATATACACTGCCACACCTACATATCCATTTATAAATGACACAATTTTTATGTATAAATGAGGTTTTATCTTTGGAGTTATTTATTAATTTGTTTAATGTAGGAGGTGTGTAAAATGCAATACCACATATTCCTTTATAAATTTTCCTTATAAAATTTACTTGATCATTTGAAATATATGGGATTGATATCCATATTTTTTTATTAGCAGGAGAATCAATATTATCAAAATTTTTATTTTTATATTTTGTATTAAAATCTTTAATAACATTATATATACGATTATAACTGTAGCCAATATGTAACAGCTCATTCGAATATATTTCAATATTTTTGCCTTTATCCGATGAATATTTGCAAAGACTATTATTTTTAAATAAGAAGGACTTCAAATCTGTCATTTTGTGTGACATTGGCACTTTTGGTTTATATGAAATATAACCTCTTTTTAATATTGGTTTAATGGTTATACAGTAATCCAGCATGCATTGATTTCTAGTTATTTTAATATTAAGAAACTGAATGCACATTAAATCTTCATCTGTTTTTATCCATCTTAGTGTTTTCAAACCATTTAATTCTTTAAACAACTCATTAATTGTATTTGGTTTACCACATATAAAAACATCATCAACATATCGATAATATGCTGTAATATTTTTTTTTATAATATTTCTTTTTCAAAATATTTTCTTCATATGTAAAAATTATAAAATTATATATTTGAGCAACAGTAGGTAAACCCATAGGCCATCCATTATACATTTTATAAAAATCCTTATTAAAAACTGCATAAATATTTTTTATCAATAAAATTTAATGTTTCAATTATAAACTTTATTATTTTCACGTTAACATTTTTTAAACTTAATGCATTGGAAATAATTTTGATAGATGCCAATCAATCAATTGATCCATACATTTCACTAACATCTAGAGTACATATAATGTCATTAACATTGATATTAACATTATGTATTTTATTAACAAAATCAAATGAAGAACATCTTGTATATTTACCAAAACCAAGAATTTCTTGTAGCATTTTCTCAATAAAACAACAAGTTTCATAATAAAATACCCCTCAAAAATCAATCATTAAATGCAATGGTTCATTTTCTTTATGCAGTTTTATGTTTGAAAGAATCTTAGAACATATTGCAGCAGAAGGGTAAATTTTATAATAAGTACTATTATCAATCGCTTTATTTTTGGCTTTTTTAAAAATGTTATTAATAAATTGAATACATAAATTTTCTATATTTACTTTATCAACTTTCATAAAGTTAAGATTCTTCATTTGAGTAATTACTTCGTAAAAAAAAAAGTTTAATTATAAAATGGATTACGATTGGAACGTACAAATATCTAAATTTAAAAAATTAACATCTATGAATAATTTAATTTGTATAAAAGAGGACAAGGGCCTTAGAATGTGCTTGTTATTAAAATCTGATTATGAAGACAAAGTAATTACTCAAATGAAGAATCTTAACTTTATGAAAGTTGATAAAGTAAATATAGAAAATTTACGTATTCAATTTATTAGTAACATTTTTAAAAAAGCCAAAAATAAAGCAATTGATAATAGTAGTTATTATAAAAGTTACCCTCCTGCTGCAATATGTCCTAAGATTTTTTCAAACAAAAAACTGCATAAACAAAATGAACCATTGCATTTAATGATTGATTTTGGAGGGGCTTTTTATTATGAAACTTGTTGTTTAATTGAGAAAATGCTACAAGAAATTCTTGGTTTTGGTAAATATACAATATATTCTTCATTTGATTTTGTTAATAAAACTGTAACATTAAGATCGATGTTAATGATGTTATATGTACTCTAGATGTTAGTAAAATGTATGGATCAATTGATCGATTGGCATCTATCAAAATTATTTTCAATGCATTAAGTTTAAAAAATGTTAACATGAAAATAATAAAGTTTATAATTGAAACATTAAATTTTATTGATAAAAATATTTATACAGTTTTTAATAAGGATTTTTATAAAATGTGTAATGGGTGGCCTATGGCTCAAATATGTAATTTTATAATTTCTACATATAAAGAAAATATTGTGAAAAAGGAATATTATTAAAAAAATATTACTGCATATTATCGATATATTGATGATGTTTTTATATGTGGTAAACCAAATACAATTAATGAGTTGTTTAAAAAATTAAATGATTTGAAAACCCTAAGATGGATAAAATCAGATGAAGATTTAATGTGCGTTAAATTTCTTGATCTTAAAATAACTAGAAATTAATGCATGCTGGATTACTGTATGACCATTAAACCAATAGTAAAAAAAGATTATATTCCATATAAATCAAAAGTGCCAATGTGACACAAAATGGCAGGTTTGAAGTCCTTCTTATTTAAAAATAATAGTCTTTGCAAATATTTATCGGATAAAGGCAAAAATATTGAAATATATTCGAATGAACTGTTAAATGTTGGCTACAGTTATAATCATATATATAATGTTATTAGAGATTTAATACAAAATATAAAAATAAAAATTTTGATAATATTGATTCTCCTGCTAATAAAAAATATGGATATCAATCCCATATATTTCAAATGATCAAGTAAATTTAATAAGGAAAATTTATAAAGGAATATGTGGTATTGCATTTTACACACCTCCTACATTAAACAAATTAATAAATAACTCCAAAGATAAAACCTCATTTATAAATAAAAAATGTGTCATTTATAAATTGATATTTAGGTGTGGCAGTGGATATATAGGTGAATCTAGATGTACATTGGAAAAAAGAACTAAAGAACATTTGCTATTATTTAAATGTGTTCAAAAATCAAAACAAAATTGCATAGTAGATAATAATATTTCAGCATCTATTTTTAAGACCATAATAAATCATGTAGTTATGGTTTTGACTTCAATTTTAACAATGTAAAAATATTGCAAATTGAAAAAAATAACAATAAAAAAAAATAAAGGAAGCTATGCTAATATACAAATATAAACATGACTTAATTAACAGGCAAGCAGCAAATGTTAAGATCATGGAATTGTGGGAAAGTTAGCATTTCAAAGCTTTACTTGACACAGATTACTGGGATAATCGAAAGCGCTCCTAAGTGGATAAAATTTATATATATATAAATTTGTTCAGATTCCAAAATAATTTTTGAAACATAAAAATTATTTTATAAATCATTCAGTTTTTAAAAATAATTAATATTTTCCAAAAGTTCTTAATTTATCAAAAATGTTTATATTTCAGAATTTTTTCTGTGAATTAAATTTTTGCAGAATTTATCTTCTGAACTTTTTCCAATTTTAATACAAATGATTCATGAATATAAAAAAAATATTAATTTTTTTTTCACATTTTTACAAGTGCTTCTAGTAATTATATATTTTAATTTCCAATATGGAAAACAGAAATTTACTCTATTTAATCTACTCTGGCGCTCTCTACTATAACAAGTGGTATATCTAAATGTCAATGCTATATTCAAATTTCTGAGAAGTTTCTAGCTATCAATGTTGAATGAGAAGCAGAAATTAGATTATTATATAGCTGTAATCTTTACTTTTTAAAGTTATCTAAAAATATGCCTGCTATTTGTATGATTGCAAATAAGCATAATTTGTATCAGAGAATTAGATATTAGATATCTCTAAATAGTGCCTTTATTGCAAATGTTAAAAGTAAGCAGAGAGAGTCATGTGATTTTATGTATAAATATTCTTAAATAAATTAAATAGCATTAAAAATGAACATTACCAATTCAATTTGCTTTTGACAATAGTAATTTAAAAAGGTATATATATATATACAAGAGAGGACCCAAAAATAATTGGAATTGATCTCTGGTTTGTGTGCTTGTTGTAATATATGTTTCAGCTGTTATATACTTCTTGCAGAGATCCTTCTGCATCAATCAGAAAAATGACATTACCACATGAAATTGTGGGACCACATAATATATTTTTTTGTATAGTGAATTTTGAATTTTTGTCAATTTTTTTATAATGACACAAAAGTTTGATTATGTGAAATTCTGTTTTTGTTTACAGAATATGACTAAGAAAAAAGTTATAAAGGTTGAAACAAACTACAAGAAAACTGATCTTATAAAAACCCAAGTTTATGAATGGTCTAATTAATATGTTAAATTTATCACATTCCTAAAAAGTGTCACAAGTGAAGTCCAAAGTCAAAACAATACTGGTTTCTTCTTTTATTTTTATTGTGAAGCCAACAACATTTTTCTCTCAAATTTAGTTTATAAAAGTCAGGGATTTTATCTCAAGTTCTGAAACATTTACATGAAGTAAAATGTAAACATTCCATTTGGTGACAAAGAAAAGATTATAAGTTTTACTTGCACAATACATCATCTCTCAAATTCTTGAATGTGAAATCCTACTTAACTAAATTCAGCATGATCCAGATTATCTATCAGCCATTTTTGCTTGATCTCACTTCATGTGATTTTTTTAAACATCTCTTGAATAAAAACATGTCTCAATTATTATTTTTTTTTGCAGATTTAGAAGTAATAGGAACATATGGTAGAAGTGTTAAAATGCATCACTTTACAAGTATTTACAGACTATTTTGAAAAACAAAAACACATTTAGAATTGTATATTGCATCAAATAGATAGTAATTTGAAATACTTAAAAATAAATATACAATTTTTTATTATAAAATTCCAGTTATTTTTGTGTACCCCTATGTATAAAGTAACATGCAAATAGATAGCCAAGAATTCCTTCAATGATTATATATATATATATATAAGATTGTTGAATATTATGGTCATGATCCTAAAACTAAAATTGTCAATTTTTCAAACTTAATCCAGAAATTTAAAAGTTTATAACCTAACATTTTAATGTGGTTTTCCAGAAAAAAGTTATTAAAACAGGCCATAATAATTTACATTTACTCATTAAAAGTGAAAAAGCACAAATGAATGTGAAATGCTATTTTGAAATCAGTAGCCTTCTATAGGTGTTGATAAAATATATCCAATTTAAATATATATCTTAAGATAAAAAGAAAACTATATTAAAACGGTATATATGTAAGTTTTTTGTATATACCCAGCTTGAGATACAATCAGGCACACTTTATTAAAGATGAGATTTTTGACAAAATATAATATTTTAATTAAAATTAATATTCATTATTATATAAGAATATTTATATAACCGTTTTATTTCATCACAACTTACAATCTAATAGCGCCTCTGCTATTACAAATTGTAAAACATAAAAAAATATGTTCTTTACTACAATTCATAAATAACTCATAATCTATTGGTTCCTAACATATTATAGATTGAAAAACATGAAATAACATTATGTCCTTTACTACAATTCATATTAAAGTTTTCTTGTAAATATGATAGACTAATATATAAACTAGACGGTACTCTCATTTTCATCACTGGTAGGAAGAATGCTTTATGCAGAGGAATAAGATTTGGAAATTAATCAAAGAGTTGCATAAATTTAATAAATACTTTCTTTGAATAACATTACATTTTAAAGCTAAGACATATTTTATTAATCATGAATATTCAGTTTAACTTTTCTCTTGTTATTATTTATAATATGATAAAAATCAATGTTGTGAAACTAATAATTTTAGCTTATCCAGCAGTATCAGCGCCATCCAGTGAATTGCTTCAAATATGAGAGGTAATACTGAATAATCACTAAGCACAGTATTCCCTAAAATATTTTTTCTGCCTTACAGGATATAAATTAGTTCTTCAAAGAATAATTATAATTTGTGTGTCATCTTTAAATTTTTTTACATCATTGACTTTAGATACTTAAGCAAGTATAAAGTTTAATTATTAGAAATCTCTTACCTACTAACTGTTAAATATAATAATGGATTTTTATAACCACAAACATAGCAAAAGTTTCTTCTCACTTTTTAATATTTACTTTTAGATACAAATGCTTAACGCTGACAAAGCAATAATAAGAAAAGCTCCAGGAGTTTTTAGACATAATTTTTACATGAAACAATATAATAATTAGTAAGTTACTTTGAAAAATGATTTGGAATAACAATTTCAATTTATGAAATATTGTCAAATCTGAGAAACAAAATAACAAGTGGAGAATAGTCTAGAAAATTTAAATTTTAAAATTTCACACCTTTATTAGGCTTAACCATATGGGAAAATAGTTACCTTGAATTAATTAACAGTTTATGTATAAACATATAAAATCAATCAAATAACATAATCTAAACATGACCTGCCTCACACATTGTGGTTACATCATTGTATAGGGTTGATATTCACTAAAACATTTTAAGTAATTATAAAATCAGCATTGTAATAATCTGACAAAAGATAGTAATAAAAGTAAATATTTTATGTTTTTTTTAAAAATATAATCAGTCTAAAAGATGATTGCATTCATAGGTAAAGAGCTATAAAAATTTGTGATTCATATAGTGACTCCTATAAAATTCATTTTCCAGATATATGAAAGCTTAATTAAATATATAGATGGATAGAGATTTTTAGGGGAAAGTATCTTCTCAAGTCAAAGAAGATTAAATAATATGGAATGTCATGTAAAATCTAATTTATATGTTCTACTTTTCGAATTTCATATTATACCAGTGAGTGTCTAATAGAATTATAACTTAGTAGTTTATAATGGTAACTAAATCAATTTTATTAGTATTTATGCATCAACATTAAATTCAAGAAGTTCAGAAAATGTGATATGAATTTAAAAAGAATGGGGAAGTATGGAGATTGCTTAATATATATATATAAAGATATTACACATGTGAAAGAGAAAGGTGAATAACTCCATGTGTGTATGTTTACAATTTAAAAATCAGATGTATCTGTGCTAGAGATAATCTCTAGCTTAGAAAATGATTAGTAATAATCATTATTGTATTTATCTGAGGTGGATGGTGTCAAAGTTGTGAGTGAAGTGAGTTTGACAATGGTAAATAAAAAATGTAACAATTTACTATAGATAAATAAATACTCTTCATATAACAGATATATATATATGAGAGATAGTGAACTGGGCCTACTGATAAGTGCTGGTTTAACATGAATGCATCTTAGGTCATTTATCTTTTATTGTATCTTTATTTATATGAATTTAAAAAGAATGGAGAAGTATGGAGGTTGTTTAATATATTTATAAATATAAAAGCAGTTAGTTACTGATTTTAAATTGCAAATCAATCTGCTTTCTGGGATCAAATTTCTCCTTACTATAAACGTGGTTCATTAATAAGATAAACTCAATAAGGATAGAAAATTAAATAATGATTAGTTGAGTACAATTTTTGACGTGTACCTTAAATATAAAAGTTTGCATTTCCATTTTTATTTGATTATATTTTTTTGGAGAAGTTTATTGGTACCAAAAATGCGTCAAAACTAATTAGCCTTAATATTTTCTCTGTGTAAAAAACATTGTTATAATTTATTACATTTAAATCTTTGAATTTCTGTAGTTTAATCTAATACTTTGTAATTATTATTATTATTTAGTTTTTTAATATTTTTTCTCTCTTCTATACTCTGAATTGATAATTATAAATGTTTATGATTGACTGATAATGAATAATAATAAAAAAAATGATATCATAATTATCAAATTTTCACTAATTTGCACTTCCTATTTTACTTTTGATTATTTTTTAACAAAGTTGTACTCTGTTTTTAAGATTTCTCAATTATAATACCGAGCACCATAGAATTGCCTAGTGAGATTTTATTTCGGTTATTTGTTACAAATATGTACACACATACAACACAATGTTACTTTAAACAATATTACATTTTAAAACGTCTTTTATATTTATTTTGTATATCATTCATGTTTTATCAGAAATAAACTCTGGCAGAAATTGATGGTAAATTTTTTTTTTATCATCTTTTCTTTTATTTATCTGTCTTGGGATTTAAAACAAAATCAAAACAATAAAATATCAATTTTCCACTCCGTTTCCTTATTTTTACAAAATAAAAATCAAATAGTTTTTTTTTTTTAAATATATATTAAAGATATAGAAAGTGGAAAGATTTAAACAGTATATCTCTTTACTATTCCACCATACCCTTGGATCTTCAACATGTCTTCTCTCTATAACTGATAAATAATTTAAAGCATATATATATATATGTGCATATCATAGAGAAAATTATATATATATATATAATTACTCTTGCATAATTTCAAGGTAAGAATCACTAATAAATAATTTACTTTTTTCCTATTGAATATGTGTTCAAATATTTATTATGAGGTAAATAATAAAAATTAAGAGTTTATGTTCATGTAAACAACCGAAGATAACTTTAACCTTGATATTATTGAGAAAATATCAATTAATAATTGATAATCCTGAGATTAAACAAGTTTCTCTATTAATTGTAATAATTACTTTGACCTGAATTTAATTACAAAGTAGCTAACATAAAGTTACTAAAAAATTTGCATTGGTGGTCGAGAGGTCAACGCGACTGCCTTGCACTTGCAGGCAGTTGCCCGGGTCCCGTCCGATGCTATGACACTTTAAAAAATTTGTGTAGCGGTAAGGTTCTCGATTAGTAATTAATGATTTTTTTTTTTTAGCAATAACAAAGGTAAAGTTATGTCTGTTTGTTTAGATGAATATTATCACTTAATTTCCATTATTTTCATATATATATATCACATAAAATAATTCAAGTTTATCAACACCAGGAACCTTTAATCAATTGTCAAGGCAAACTCTATCCAGTTTTACCTTGAATAGAATTAAACTGTGATGATGGGAATAGATAGCTAATGTGGTAAGATTGGCATATATATCAATATCTAGATAAATAAAAATTTAAAATAAGATAATGCAAAAATAAGATATAAATATTAATTCACCCTGCAGTGGCCAAGAAATTCAACACTGCCCTATGTGAAATAAATATATAAATATATTAGAGTCAGTATTTCAAAATAGCTGGCTATTTAAAAATTTTTCAATTTAGCATTAAGCGCTGCAATTATTTTCATATTAGATTTAGTATGTTTTTGAAAAATATATTAATATTCATTTATTCAATACATTATTTTTATAACATATAATAATCACATTCCACTCTTTTTACACTTTAAAGCAAAATATATTTATTGATTTTATAATTTCGACTATTTCTAGTAGTCTTTATCAGATCTACAAAAATCTAAACATTATATCAATACAACCATATTTCATTGTTACAATTTTACCAACTTAATTATTAACATCATTTTATTTATAAAACTTACTATTATATAACTTTAAAATCAACTTTACCCTTTATTTTTATTCTTCATTTTATCATATTTATATTTATTCACCTTTTTCCTTTGCCATAATTTTATAAATTCAATGTAATATTTATGAAATCTTTCTTATATTACTATAATCATATATTTAACCTTATTTTACATATTACTATATTCATAAATTTAACCTTATTTTACATTTCACCTATTATGTTAATTTTTAATTATCTTATTCCATTCCTTAATTCCATTTTACCCATATTTTATTCCTGCTTCTTCCATTTGCTTATTTTTTATAAAATTATTTTAATTATTTTAGTTCTTATATGTATTTTTATTTTTATTTCTTACCTTATTATATACTAAAACTTTCTTTCCTCCACCATTTTCTATCCCATCATATACTCTAATTTTTTATCTATATATAGCTCACTCTATTATCTATTATACAAACTACTTATTTATTTTATTTCTTATTAGGTTTCACTGTTTATTTTATTTATTTTTATACTAAGATAGTTTTTAAACCACTTTTTCTATTAATATTTGAATTTATCTTCTTTATTAAAATTGCCTCTCTTATTTTTCTATCCCTCCTACTACTTGCATAACTTATCATTCTAATATTCTCTTTTTCTAGTTTATGACCTGTCTCCATAAAATGCATATGTGAAGGTGATCCTCTATCATCTTTATGTTGTTTTAACTTAGTATATATTGAATTTTTCATCTCACCATATTTATTTGTAATCCCTTTATCCTTACATTTTCTCATTCTATCTCATAAACCTCATTTATATATTTCTTCTCCCCACTTAAAAACCTATTATCTAAAATATCCATTACATTTTTTTTCCTTTTATTCACTACTTTATATTTAATATCATTTTAAAATTCTTTATTAATTTTTCTAATAATATTATTAATTCCCCTTACTATACTACTATCATTAACTTTTATTCATATGTATTCCTTCTTTTCTTTTCCCCTCATCCTTTCCCTCTTTTTTATATAACTCTTCTCTTAAAATCTTCCTTTATTCTATTTATTTCTTTATCATATTCCTCTTCTTCATCACAATAATATGTTGCTCTAAATACCTTAGAACTTATAGCACTAATCTTATGCTTTATATCCATATTAGAACCCAAATTCATTGCATTCGTAATACCCATTTTTCTATACACTTCTGTTTTTACTTCACATCTTTTCTCATAATATTCCTTCTTTATCATTATATCTAGATATGCCAATCTACTAACATTCTCCCATTCTGTTGTAAAATGTATCTTTTTATCTATTTTATTTGTTTTATGATTTTCTGTTAATATTTAATAGGAGTGAGAGACAAATAAAAAGATTTATAGATAAAATTAATAAAATGGATAAGAAGATACATTTTACAACAGAATGGGAGAATGATAATAAATTGGCATATCTAGATATAATGATAAAGAAGGAATATTATGAGAAAAAATGTGAAGTAAAAACAGAAGTATATTGAAAAATGGGTATTACAAATGCAGTAAATTGGGGTTCTAATATGAATATAAAACATAAGATTAGTGCTATAAGTTCTAAGGTATATAGAGCAAAATATTATTGTGATGAAGGAGAGGAACATGATAAGGAAATAAATATAATAAAGGAAGATTTTAAGAAAAATGAATATCCAGAAAAGGTAATAAAAAGAATATAAAAAAGATAGAAGAGTCATATAAAAAAGGGAAAGGATGAGGGGGAAAAAAAAGAAAAGAAGGAATACATAGGAATAAGGAAGAAAATGTAATGGATATTTTAGATAATAGGTATATAAGTGGGGAAAAGAAATATATAAATGGGGTTTGTGAGATAAAATGTAAAAAATGTAAGAATAACAGGATTACAAATAAATATGTTGGTGAGATGAAAAATTTAATATATATATATATACTAGGTTAAAACAACATAAAGATGATAGAGGATCACCAGTAGATATGCATTTTATGGAGACAGGTCATAAACTAGAAAAAGAGAATATTAGAATGATAAGTTATGCAAGTAGTAGGAGGAATAGAAAAATAAGAGAGGCAATTTTAATAAAGAAGATAAATCTAAATATTAATAGAAAAAGTGGTTTAAAAACTATCTTAGTATAAAAATAAATAAAATAAACAGTGAAACCTAAGAAGAAATAAAATAAATAAGTAGTTTGTATAATAGATAATAGAGCGAGTTGTATACAGATAAAAAATTAGAGTGTATGATGGGATAGAAAATGGTGGAGGAAAGAAAGTTTTTTGTAGATAATAAGGTAAGAAATAAAAATACATATAAGAATTAAAATAATTAAAATAATTTTATAAAAAATAAGTAAATGTAAGAAGCAGGAATAAAATATGGGTAAAATGGAATTAAGAAATGGAATAAGATAATTAAAAATTAAGATAATAGGTGAAATGTAAAATAAGGTTAAATTTATGAATATAGTAATATGTAAAATAAGGTTAAATATATGAATATAGTAATATAAGAAAGATTTCATAAATATTACATTGAATTTATAAAATTATGGCAAAAGAAAAAGGTGAATAAATATAAATATGATAATAATTAAGAATAGAAATAAAGGGTAAAGTTGATTTTAAAGTTATATAATAGTAAGTTGTATAAATAAAGTGATGTTAATAATTAAGTTGGTAAAATTGTAACACTGAAATATGGTTGTATTGATATAATGTTTAATTTTTTGTAGATCTGACAAAGACTGCTAGCAACAGTCGAAACTGTAAAATTAATAAATATAGTTTGCTTTAAAGTATAAAAAGAGTGGAATGTAGGTATTATATGTTATATATTAGAAAAGCAAAAATAAAGAAGGAAAGATGAAGAGAAACTATTGAAGATTACATTATTTTTATGTGAACCATAGATTATCTATAGGGATGGAACAGGAGCATCATGTTACAAAAATATTTTTAATTTTATAGATAGTGCACCAACACTTATCTGGATTAATCTAGATTAACAGGAATTTATACTCTAGCTAAGAATTGTTAGATATCTATTGTTAATTTATAATTGATAGCAGTTTAGTTACAAAAAAAGAAGAATGCCATTTGCTGATTGTCAGGTTTCGACTTATTGATATAAATATGAGGTGGTTTCTATACTAAAAATTGCATACACATCTTAGGGAACTATATATCTATAGTGACAATTTATTTTTGCAACATATATATTTTGCAATAATTAATTCTTGAACATTGATTTTTATTTTTTAAAAACCATCTATTACTTTAGTTGTATTTTTCTATAGGACTATTTCCATCATCTAACATGAGTATTAAATGTCTTCAGAACAATTTAACTTTATTTAAATATTCCAAATACATTCAACTGTTAGTAATAGCACATTAAACAATACTCATATTAGATAATAGAAATAGACCAATATAAAAATACAACTAACAAACCATCATCACAAACCTTCAGGAAAACACCTATTACTTTAATTACATTTATATAAAATTTTTGTTTACTAAATCACTGTCATAATATTAAAAGATTATGAATGAAGTATTATTTAATATATTTAGAACTAAAATCTCTCTATGTACTGTATGTAAATAGTATGCTAAGTTTACAGTGTTCATATCTGTATTGCTAAATAATTTACATTCTAATACTGTGCTATTTAGCATATGATTTGTATATGATATTTGGCGGGAAAGTAACTTTAATATATTATCCAAAAAAAAAATATTAAAATGGTGAAAGAAACTGCTAAGAAATATTATTTTAAAAAAAATAAATATTTTTTTTTTTTAGTAAGAAGATTATATAAGCAAAAATAATTTTAGAAATGAATGCAAACATTGATTTGATTTGACAATATGGTGACAGCATTGAAAATTTTGTGTCAGACAAACTTTCTAAAAATGTGTAATTTCTTCGAGACAGATAAAGAAAGCATCTTACTTTCAAAATATAAAAAAATTGGCTTAGAAAAACATGCGTTTTTATACATAGTAATAATAAACTTCTATATATATCAATGATCTGAGTTTAAATTGAAAGTGATAAAATTTAAGTTTTTTCAGTTCTAATTATGTTTTGGATTTTTTTTCCAGATCACTAGCTTATAATTAATTCAAATAACTACCTAATAATAATCAGTAATTAGATATCTTGCTATTTTTGATAAAAGATAAAAACTAAAAGTAGAATTACTTTCAAGCCCTCTTCATCTGGAAATTAATAAGTCTGATGATCAATGCCTTTTCTTTGGTGTTTTTAATAAAAAGTTGTTAGGAAAGCTTTTTGCCTGTAATAAGTAATTGTGACTGTTTTGCTTTTACCTACCTATCTGCCTGCCTGCCTAGCTAGCTACCTGCCTGCCTGCCTATCTACCTACCTACATACCTGCCTACCTAGTACCTACCTATCTACCTCACCTATCTATCTACCCATCCACCCATCTATCTGTCAGTCTATTTATCTACATATCTATATTTATTCTGGCATATCTTAATAAAAATTTGATATTAAAAAATGTTTAAACAATGGTACCTCTACCTATATCATAGCTTGCACTTCAAGAGTTGAAATAATATTTAAAAGAAAAAAAAAACAGTTTTTTTTCTCCATTATGGAGGAAAAAATTATTTCATCAATACCAACAAAAAAATCTAGAAGACATAATGTTCTTATTATTTGAAATCTGAATCTATGATCAAAAGTTATTGGAAATAACATATATTAGAATATTAACTTAAATGTTCTATTGACATAGAAATTTTGTACAACATATTGATTACCAATGAAGGACATTTTGTTTTGTTGAATAATTCAACTTAGATGCAAAAATACTCAAATAACTCATCTTATGGATTATGTCATTGTTAGAAATCAAAATAAAGATCAACTTTTACTTGACTATTATAGGTAAAATTATAGATTAGAATGATTGAAGGTTAATGTAATTATGATCTTAACAAAATACATCCTATATTCTTAAAGAATTTGATAATTTAACTTGGTTGTATGATAATCTTTGAATAATGATACAAGATACCAGATATTTTGCTTAATTATACATATAATTTATCAACTGATTTAAAATTGGTTAGAGATATGCAGATTGATAAAATGTATTCAATTCTATATAATGCTAAAGAGGCTGAATGTCTTGCTGACATTATTGGAAAATTTTTTAAATATGATAATGGTATAATAATGGTATGATGTTTTAAACTATTTCAAAAATTTACTAAAATATTGATTCCTAAAGAAAAATCTTTCTTTAATACTTCTTTTATTATTACAATTTATAAAGATAAAAAGGATGAAAAAGCAAACAGTATTGAATGTGGAATTTCTCATTGTTATTAAATATAACAAAAACAAATATCAATTATATTGTGTCAAGACATAAGGTTTAGAAAATCATGAAGTTCTCTAGATATATTATTTATTGCAAACTAAGTGCATGCAAATCTATTCAGCAGTGGCTTAATTAATTTATTGGTATTACTGATTTTATCATTACATTTCACTTATAAAATTAATAAAGTTTATGACAAAGCTTTAAATTATTTAGTTGACTAAGAAATTTATTCATATTACATCTTAACATAAAAATAAATATTACTATTAATGTTAATTCTGAGGCATTTTAAACTAAATTTGATGACAATGAAATGTTTATAAGCTTCAGCTTTTGATTTCTATTTCTAACTATGATATTTGAAAAAATTTATAGGTGGATATCTGAAATAAGAATCTAAGTGCAACATAAGATTTCATGACAAAATTTTTGTTTGTGATTTTAAAAAAGCAAGCATTTCTTTTGTTATTAAATAGGCAAAAACTCTCCATATAGTAGTGCCACCTTGTTCTAACCAAAGTAATCAATGGATGCCAGAAGGCTTGTGCATAAAATCTCCATTTAGTGCCTACACATCCAATATCCCCAGACTAGTTTCTGGCTTGTGGCCTTCATCAGTGAGTAGCCTTGGATCTGAGAGCACTGCACCTACATCTTAGGATCTAATGCAACCCTCCAGCAGCCATCTTTTATGTCTACTTAACTACAAAACTATGAGAATGAAATTGAAAACACAATAATATTTTCAATCTAAGCTCAATAGCTTATAGAGTCATATGGGTCTGAACTCAATTTAGCACCCATACATTTTGGTGACTTTGGCTCTTTAACAACCATAGCCACCATTATCCTGCTCAATAACAGTTATGAGCTAGCTGATCATGTGATGTTTAGTGGTTTAACACCAATCCTGCCTAATAGGATAATGGTGGCTATGGTTGCTAAAGAGCCAAAGTCACCAAAAGGTATGGGTGCTGAATTGAGTTTAGACCCATATGACTCTATAAGCTATTGAGCTTAGATTGAAAATATTGTTTTCAATTTCATTCTCATAGTTTTGTAGTTAAGTAGAGATAAAGGTGACTGCAGAAGGGTTGCATTAGATCCTAAGATCTAGGTGCAGTGCTCTCAGATCCAAGACTCCTCACTGCTGAAGGAAACAAGCCAGAAACTAGTCTGGGGATATTGGATGAGTAGGCACTAGATAGGGATTTTATGCACAAGCCTTCTGGCATCCATTGATTACTCTGATTAGAACAAGGTGGCACTACTATATGGAGAGTTTTTGCCTGTTTAAAAGCAGTTATGTGCTAGCATGAGATGGTGATCATGTGACATTTCTTTTGTTAACATATTGATCTTAAATTTTCTGTTTAGTGTAAGTTCAAATTATCTACAAAAGATTTCTAATTAATTGAATACAAAATAAAATGAATTTGGATTAATAATTAATATTCAAAAACTCTGGTGGTTTCTAAGCCAGTGTTAAAAAAACGGCAACTTTTATCTTGGATAGATGTCCACTCTCTAAATAGAAAGACATATTTAGACAATGAGATAAAGAATCATTGATTCAAATGTAATATTACCAATTTTGACATGTAATATGTCAGATGTTTTAAATGTGACATTCTGTTTTAATATGTGAAAGAAAATCTTTTTATCCATGTTTGTAAATGCAGCAAAATATTTTATTTGATAATGAAGTGTAAGATTACAAACAAAATGACAAAATTTTCAGTACTAAAAATTAGTTGTTTTTTTTTCATTTTTATTAATGCTTTTATTTAATTGAATTATTTGACTGTTTCTACTATCTAGCAGTGTTCTTCGGAATTGTTGTCCTCTACTTTTTTTATTTACATAATAACTATTTTGAATATAAGTATAATGTGTATATTGAACTTTTAGATGTAATCAGAGGGAATTTGAAAACAGACTTTCAAGCTCCCCTCAGCTATCCACTCTATCTTATATAACTGATACACATGGCCACATAAATGTAAAAAAGATAAATGATCTTCAGTATTTTATACTGAACCACACTCATCAGGTGGTCCAGGTCATCATCTCTCTCACACACATATATAATTAATGCTCAGTTTATATTAAGATAGCAAATCTTCAAACTTTAATGGACAGGCTTCAATCTTTTCCACACTACAACTCTTCAGCTATCCCTATTTTTAAAAATCTGATGATGGATTGCTCAAAACACCTAATGATGCCAATATTTTTGTCATACTCATGTTGTCTTTGAGCACTTCATCATCAGATTTTCAGTAATATGGATGGCTTAAAAGTGTAGGATAAAAAATTGATGTCTGTCCATTAAAGTTTAAAGATTTTCTATCTTAATATAAAATGAGTACTGATTATATATATGTTTGTGAGATGATGACCCAGACCAACTGATGAGTGCTGGTTCAGGACAAAATACATGACTAGGCATTGAATCTATAAAATCACATATTTTTTTAATAAACATAAGGGAATTAAGGATAATTAAATTCTTGAATAAAGTATTTTATATTGAAACTGAGTATATTTATTTATAAAATGATGAACTTTATTTATGTCACATAAATAATCATTTGGAGAATATTATTTATTTAGCAAATTATTAAAGTGGATGTCAACCTCTGATAATGCACTATTTCTTAAATATTATAAATCTCCATGCATTAACCACCTGTAAGAGTTTAAAAAAGTTAAGTGAATTATTTAAGTTTAGAGTGTATTTGTACATACACCAACTCTCACTGACAATGCTAAATCAAGGCTTGAGTCTATTGTGTGTCTGATGTTATAATCAAATATTGAATTGTACAAATTTAGTTAACCTAATTCAATATTTGATTATAACATTAGGCACACAATACACTCAAGCCCTGATTTAAGCAGGGTCAGTGGAAGTTTGGGTATATACAAATACACTCTAAACTTAAGTGATTCACTTAAATTTTTTTAAACTCTTACTGGCAGACACGTGCATGGACATTTAAAATATTTAAGAAATAATGAATTATCAAAAACTGTCTTCCACTTTAATAATTTCAAAATTTTCAGTGCTTTATAATAATAGATTTTCATTTATAAGTCATATAAGTCTAATTATAGGTGGTTAAAAATGGACACCTTCTTTCTTCTGAGAAAGGTTAACTAAATTTGTTTAATTCAATATTTGATTATAACATTGGACACTCAATAGACTCAAGCCATGATTTAGGCATGGTCAGTGAGAGTTGGTGTATATACAAATATGCTCTAAACTTAAGTGATTTACTTAAGTTTTTTTAAAACTCTTACTGGTGGATTAGTGTGTAGAGATTTATAATACTTAAGAAATAGAACATTATTGGACATTGACTTTCACTTTAATAATTTCCAAATTTTCAATGCTTTATAATAATAGATTTTTTTAACAAATGAAATTTTATACAGTTTGCTCTAAAAAAAAATCTAGCATAAAGAAATAGAGATTCCACCCAGAAGTCAGATTCACTGATGGCTTTATTAAGATTTCCACTTGGGCCACTATAGTCCTAGATTCAATAACCATTATTTATGTGTTTTATGATTAGTATTTATCCTCAGAAACACAGAACAATGACTGTTAAATTTTGTTTATGAAGCAGATGAGTGCAACAACCATAGCTTGTTCTGAATTTATTGATGAGATTCGAGTTGCATTTAATAAGGTCAAATTCATATTTTCTGTTGGGTTTCAAAAAAAAAAAAATTAGGAACCTAATTAAAATTTCCATTTTTTATGTAATAATTATTCAATTGTAGGTTGAAAATTTTAGATGTTTAAAAGATGAGAGTACAAAATAAGTATTATATACACATTTTTATTTTTTACATACAGAATGTTGTAAAATTCTTTAATAAATATTAACAAATATATGTGTGTAATGATATATATTTATGAAATTAGTTTTTAAACAGTTAGTATTAATATGAAAAATCATAAAAACACTTATAAAATATAAAATGATAGAGTATAGCTGAGAAATATATAGCAATCAGAATATTAAATTCTGAGCACTGGATATATTAATGCAATGCCACCTACCATCAAAATTTTAATCTGGTTTACAGATAAAAAATAATTCCATTTCTATCTACATTCCAAGTTTTTCTAGGTAAAGTAAACATAAATAGTGATGATTCCAAGAGTGAATTTCAAATCAACTAAGATGATATTGGAGTAAATCTGCATAAATTTTAAATTTACAAAATTGAGTAGAAATTCCTTTTTTTATAAATTAAAAGTGAGCCAATTCTAATGAAGCTATAATAATATCTTAACTGGTTTAAAGTCTGCTCTGGAGTTATTAATAAACAAATCAACTATCCATATAAAACTTGGAATGCAAAAAAAAAAAAAAAAGATTCAATTTTTTATTTGTAAATGTAATTAAACTTTGATACAAGGAGAGTATTATATTGATAATAACTCATATATGTCTCACTTTAACAATGTTTGAAGTAATGATCAAATAGAAATCAATAATAGCAAATATTAAATATATGGAATCGGAACAGAAATAAACTACATTCCTGTGAGCTATGAATAAATAACTCTCTCCCTAACCCAATAAAGAATAGAATGGAATAATCTAGTTCTTCAGCTTATGATGTTAATAACCTTTGATCTACTAACACCATTGGAAACAAATAATATGTAAGCTAGATCTAACTATGATATTAATAATTATGTATGTATAATCAATTTAAAATCAATAAGCAAGATATTTTAAAATTTTAACTCATTACTGCTTTAAGTATAATCATCATATTTATTATATCGTGAACTGTGAAAATATTTATGAAAAATGTGCATGACAGTCAAAAATAAGAAGTAAAATAAGTCTAAAATTGTTGTTTATCTTTTATATTAAACTTAATGCAAAATTCAGTGAGCTATCATATTTTTGTGAACTGCACATTTTACACCAATGAGACATACATGGCTGTATCATCTCTAGTTTAGAGTACAAACTCTTTATGTAACAGATATTTAGACAAATATTAAGACATTTTGAAATATAGATTAAAGGATTATTTCATTTGCTAATATTACCAATGCAGTAGTTCCAAAAATAATAGATAATAAAGGTCCATGTATTAAAAAAGAAAAGAAATATTATGGATATGTTCTTAGAGGATAAGCAATATATTAAATAAACCATCATAAGACTTTACTGATTCCTGTTAACATCTTCATTCAAAGAAGTAGATCATCAACCTATTCTATTCCAGAGACATCTATTGTGAATTTGAGTAATCAAAATGCAATTGAAAATTGAATGCAATTGAAGAAGGTGAATATCTGGAAATATAGTCTGGGTTAGAGATATAGTGCTATCATATAGTGTTTATTTATTTTTTCAGGCTTAAAATAGAAAGCTTTGAAGTAAAAATAACAACAAAAAAATTATTATTCCTAATGCAAAAAATGGAATATATAGACAACTATATGAGAATATAAAAAATGAAAGAAAAAAGGGGGTATTGATAGATGTTCCTAAAAAGAATCTTAATTATGAGACTCTTTACAAGTGTGCCAGATGAACTGAAAATTAATTTCCAATGGGAACTTTACTCTTTTACAGAAAATTTATATAAGGTTTAAAACTATATTGAAAAAGTTTTTTTTTTTAAAAAAAATATAGCATGTAAAAAAGAATATTTCATTTCGTCATATGTTGATTTGTTTATTTAAGCAAAAAATTATCAATAAAAATATCCTTCATTTTTTATTTCAAACTTTATTTTTTCTTTTTCAAAATTGTTTAACCTTATTTGTCATTTATCATTATATATAAACACAAACAGAAAACAAATTTTCTTCACATTTTCATCTATTATTTAAGTTGGCATTAAAGTTAACTCACGTGATAAATACATTGTTAAAGTGTTAATGATGTTGATAAATAGAAAAACAAATTCAATATAAAAAGTAAATAAATTATCATACCCAGTTTTGAAAATGTATTTAAAAAAAGAGAAAAAATTGTAAATACTTTTTTTTTCCTTTTACAGGTAGTTTTCTTTTTTAAAAACCTAACGATATAAACAGCTACAAACCTTGAAAATATTACAAAGAATTGTAATAAAAGAAAATAAAACAAATAGAGAAATAATAATGTTTAACACATAAATGAGTAGACATGAAATAATAATTGGCTCAAAATTGATAACATAAAATGATGATTTAAAGAAAGAAAAAGTTTTGAAGTAATTGTTATTATAAAAAAATAATTTTATTATTTATATCCGTTATTTTTAATGAAATTAAAAATTTAAAACGTGCTGTTCGTATATATTGCATTACATTGAAACATTTAAATCAGAAACAAGACGGTCTACATGAAGTTTGAATTTATATATATAAACACATTAGAAAGCTAATGATAAATAAAACTTTTTTTATATAAACATGCGTATTTAAATATTAAAACAGAAAATAAATTTTTTTTTATGTAAATACAATTTATACATCTTACTATAAACACTTCTTTTGCAAATTTTTTTTAATTGTATATATAAACTCTCACATTCTGATATTTCAACTTTTCTGCAGTCAACGTTAGAGCTAATATACAATGGAAAATAAAATAAATAAATAATATAATAAAATATAATTATAGGGGATTTGAACTCAAACTTTCAATCTCCCTTCAGTTATTCATTCTGTCTCATACAACCAATACATATGACCACATACATATGAAAAATATAAATGATCTCAATATATGTATTTTATGCTAAACAAGGACTCATAAGTTGGCCCAGATTATTATCTCCCAGACCCACACACATGTATATAATCAGTGTTTAGATTATATTAAGATAGCAAATCTTTAAACTTTAATGGACAGGCTTCAATCTTCTCTACCCTTCAACTCTTCAGTCATTTATATCATTGAAAATCTGATGGTGATATGGATGGCTGTAGTGTTAGAAGGTGGAGAAGATTGAAGCCTGTCCATTAAAGTTTGAAGATTGGCCATCTTAATATAAACCAAGCACTGATTTTATATATATATGTTCACTAGATGGACTTTACCACTAGCTCCAAAACAAGTTTTAATTATAAGAGTTAGAATTTCAAACACTAGATCTAAAACTCCAACTCAGCCATCAGCACTTATTTAATAAGTTACTATCAGTTTGAAAACTTGAATTTTTCAGACACATAAATGTCTTCAACATTAATAGCTAAAGCAATATAACATCACAAAAGCCTTCAAGGGTACACTTATAATAATTAATAAATCAAGACACAAATTGTGCAACTTGCTTTTAAGCTTGTGCTAAAATGTTCACCAGATGGAGCTTACCACTAGCTCCAAAACAAACTTTAATTATAATTTAATTGGCACTTATAATTAAAGTTTGTTTTGGAGCTAGTGGTAAGTTCCATCTAGTGAACATTTTAGCACAAGCTTAAAAGCAAGTTGCGCAATTTGTGTTTTGTTTTATTAATATATATATACAGTATATATATATAAAGTCAGATGTCACATGACTTATATATAGTTTGCATTTACCAATATGTAAACTTAAGAGCATGCTAATGCTCTAAACAAGCTTTTTTTATTATTATTATGATAAATTCTACTACAAGAGAAGGCATTCAAATCATCTTTATCTTAGATTGTCCCCATCCCCAGACCGGTTTCGACCTATGGGTCTCTTCAGTGAGGAGTTGGGACATTAAATTAAAAAAAAACCAACTCAAGCTAAGCATTTATCTAAAAGGTAATTCTCAAGAAGAAGATCTAAACCTTTAGTCATCTGCATGTCTTTAAAGTCAGCTCTCCAACTGAAAAAATTATATGGGCCTGGTAAATGCAAGTTATATATAAGTCATGTGACATCTGACTTTTTATTATGACTATTATTATTTTGCTGTTGGGGCTTTGGCTAAATTAAATGGCTAAGCCTAGTAATATATGGAATATCTGAATTAAGTTCGGGCCCATATAATTTTTTCAGTTGAAGAGCTGACTTTAAAGACATGCAGATATCTAAAAGTTTAGATCTTCTTCTTGAGAATTACCTTTTAGATAAATGCTTAACTTGAGTTGGTTTTTTTTAAATCTAATGTCCCAACTCCTCACTGAAAAGACCCATAGGTCGAAACCACTCTGGAGATGGGGACAATCTAAGATAAAGATAATTTGAATGCCTTCTCTTGTAATAGCATTTATCATAATATATATATATGAGAGATAATGATCCAGATCAACTGATGAGTGCTTGTTTAACACAAAATACATATATTGGAAATCATTTATCTTTTTCACATATGTGTGGTCATGTGTATCGATTGTATAAAATAGAGAAAATAGCTGAAGGGAGCTTGAAAGTCTGTGTTCAAATCCTATAATTATATCTAAACTCCAAGTATATGAACAATGCTTGCACTGAAAATTATAAAAAAAAATGTAATTAATACATTTTTAAAAAATAAAGAAAACGTAAAATATAATAAATAGGAAAAATGTTTATATTTATAATTTTTTAGCTATAAAAAGCAAGATAAATATAAAATATTATTAATAACAGATGAATGTACAATTATAGATATTTTATATGATTTAAAAATTGAAAAAAATATTTTTAGTAAATGAATTAATGTTGAACAGAGAAATATATAAAGATAAAATCATAAGTATTTTATTAATTTAGAGATAATAAAATTACAGTTGTAATTTATAAGAACTAGTAATAATTAGAGGATTATTAAAAAATAATGATAGAAATAATATATTTAAATTAATGACTGTTCTTGAATTTATATACACAGACATGAATAACATGAGTATAACCTATATTTATTCTATATTTCAATTTAATGTTGTATATTTTATTTTAGATTATTTGGATTATTTTATTTTGTTTTAATTTCATGTTATAACATTTAATTTATTTTAATTTTGCGATGTTCTGTTATATTTTGTTATTTTTCTTTATTTTTTAAAATTTTATTGATTACATTTTTTATTATATTATTGATATATTTATTTATTGTATTTTATTTGTCATTATATCAGAGATCTGAGAAATACTGCAGAATAGTTGAAGCCTCAGGTTGAGTTTATATATAATAATTTTTTTTTTGGTAAATAGTGTTTGAAGCAAGCTGTACAAATTATATTTATACAAAATGTTACATCAAAATGAAGTGGTAGATTTTGTGATATTTATAAAATAAATCCTTTTATCAAAATTTGTTTTTATTCTAATGCAAATATTTAAATTAAATGATGTGAATTATAACAATAAGTTGGACAATAAAAATATTATATATGCAAATTATTTATACTTATATTTAATTGAATAATATCAGGAAACTAATTTACGTGAGTATAAATACTATATATAGTTATCAATATCATATTTTAATATTTATTCTTTAAATTAAAAATCAATCAGTGTATGTGAAGGTTATCTATTTATAAGTGCATACATAAAAACAGATAAAATGATAAAAAATCAAGTCCAATGTCACATGACCTAATTTTAATAAAGCTCATATTTACAAATGTTATACATAGAGCCCACAAAACAAGCTCTTAACAAGCTTTGAGAATATCCTCAACCCCAGACTGGTTTCTGCATCTAGCGTCGTAAATACGAGCTTTATTAAAATTAGGTCATGTGACATCGAACTTGATTTTTTTATCATCTTATCTTTTGCTATTAAGGCTTTGGCAATTTTATATTGCTAAAGCTATTAATATATGGTGTATCTGAACTTAGTTCAGTCATATGGCTATTTGAGTTAGATAGCTGGATTTTTAGACATATGAATTTCTGAAAATTTCAGATTTTCTTCTCAATAGTTATACTTTAGATAAAGTGCTGGGCTTGTCCTAGTATTTTTAATCTAATGAATATCCTGGCACCCCACTAACAATGCTAGATGCAGAAACCAGTCTGGGGTTGAGGATATTCTCAAAGCTTGTTAAGAGCTTGTTTTGCGGGTTCTATGTATAACATTTGTAAAAACAGATGAAATGCATATTTTATTTAAAAAAATTTTGATCTATCTCCAAACTTATTTATATATCGACACTTGTGTATTGCATGTGAACTTTAGCACCATCTACAAACATATCTTTGGGCATATCTTACTAAATGAAAATTTAAAGAAATGACAATACTGAAGGTATTATGCCAATCACTACAATTCATGACATTCATAATTTAATCCCTATTGTATTATAAGCTATTAATTAGCAATGAAAATATCAGACCAATGTCTCTCATTATAAATGTGCTGTTCGATAATATCCATTCTATTAGTTAACTATTACTTAAGTATTCCTTAAATTTATGTTTAGTATTTCATTGGATATCATAGTATGGGCAAAATCAAAAAAGGTTCATGTGAATGTTAATTAAAAGGTGAAAAGCACTGTAATAGGCAAATGTAAAACATGCTTATAGTATTACATTAAAAGATTTAATGTCAAATATATGTATTGTACCAGTACTGATGGGTAATGAGATAGTGATTCTGGTTTGATAATACCCATTGAATTGCAGTGTCTAAATTGTCACAATATAAAAAAAAAAGATGAAAGGCTCTTATTTAATAACCTCACAGATTTGGACAGGAAATTGCAACAGGCTATATTTTATTAAATAGAAGCATTAGATACTCAATTGTAACTGACTATAATATACATAATATTATCAAATATCTAGTGTTAAATAGGTCTGAATATCAGAAACTTAATTCTCAATTGAACATGGACCAGTTGATATGACCAAATGCCAATCTTATTAACTTTAAAATAATAGAAAATTATTATCTCCTTAATCAAATAGCAAATTGTAATAATAAATATCTAATAATTAATAATTTAAAATTATAGATTAACATCTAATTATAATAATCCTTATTTAATTTAGATGTATTAAAATATTTATGCCCTAAAATTATTAGACTAGCACATATATGAATTTTATGCAAAATAACTATTATAAATGATCATTAAAATATTGATAATGATCTTGTAATCAGTTGCAAAACTATAACTATAATAAATCATTTAATCTATTTTAGTCCAAAATAATGCTTTAACTATAATTCAAGAACGGATAATTTAAATATGTACTTCCTGTTGAAATATCCTCTCTAAAATAATGCTATATCAATGTTTACTCTAATTTCTATAAATGATACTAAGTCTTCAATTGGTCATCTCTTTTCATTTCCTTCAGTGCTTATGTCCACCCCTGCACCATTTTTAGTTTCCTAATTCTTTCAATGATGTTTGTTATCTCACCAATCTATTTTATTTTCAATCTCTTCTGTCTATACTTCAGTGAGTATTTTTAAATTTAAAACATTATTTTGAAGAGATAAAGTACCTTGTCAATGGCTATATAATAAGACTTGAAATATTATTATTTTATATAACCTTTTTTTATGAATTCAGTAAAAAAAAAAAAACAAGCTTCAAGAAATATTAGAAATTTTAAAATTCATTGAAAATTACTTTGGTCTTATTAGCAAAATTATAATATTGCCATATTTTTTTCTGTGATATGGTTTATAAAAAATGAAAAATAATTATCCAATCTTCCAAAAATAGTTTTGACTAAAAATCTTTTGTCAACAGCTGATCTAAGTTTTGAAATGTAATCATTAATTCTTAATTGTGTTTTATATGCAAACAGCTCAAAAGTTTCTGTATATATGAAGTAATTATATTATTTAACATGGGGAATTGATCTTAGATATTTATTCAATTAATTGTTTATTATATATGACAAATCTATCCTAGTATAACATTTAACATAAATCTCTTAAATTTAAATTTGTTTCTGAAAACAATGATTCACAGATATATGTGGTCGCTAATTTTTTAAAACAATTAAATGTTTCAGGAATAGCATTCCAGGCAGTCAATAGTTCCTCTTCAGCAATCTTTTTACATATATCCAATAATCGATCATTTTCCATTGTTTCTAACTCATTCCTCAAGTCAACAATATAGAATTGGATTGAAAATTGACTGATTGCATTTCCATATCTTTCAAATTAAGTCATTCAAAAAATTTTAACTTGAGACTATTCATTGATGTTATGTCTGGATATAAAATAAATTTGTGATATTTCTGAAAATTGTCTGAACTGTATAAATTTTAAAGAAAATTTACCAATTATCGATTGAATAGCAGCATAAAAGTCTTGCATCAATTTTTTTTAAAATTTTCCATATGTCATAGAATTGTCCAGGAAGTGAACCTGTAACACCCACCTGCAACCAACTGCTTGTTTGCAAGGCTGCTGTGTCAATTTTACTTGATCTAGTTTCTCATGAGATTCTAAATCAATCAAGAACTTTTTAAATTTGGAAAATATTTGTAAGTGTAAGAAATAAATTCACGGTTGAATATTTATAATTAAACTTCAAATGCTTTGATCAAATCAAACATAACAACAACTGTCTTATTATAAACCTGCAGTTTCACATTTAGTTCATTTAGATGTGAACATATATCACTAAAAAAACATTAATGTTGAAAATCATTCAACATACATTAATTCATTATATTTTTCAATTATTTTCTCATTAAGTAAGAAGTCTAATTTCTTTTAAACACTCAGTGAATTATTGAAGAACTTTACCTCAACTTAAGTATTGAACATTGTTGTACATAAGTAAACCATAGTATACTGAATTTATCTCACTCAATATGTAGATATAAAATTGATTAACTTAGTCACAATGTTCATAACATCATCCAGTAGTTTAAAGCTGACCTTCATGCATAAAACCTTTTGATGAATAATGCAATGAAAACCCAAAATTGAATGTTCAATACAGTTGATAAATAAAGTGAGAAAACTATTTTTTCCCAATCATAAGCACCATCTGTAGTTACTGATTCAATTTTGACAACATCTATGCTGCAAATATCTATTCCTTTTGTTATTGTTATTAATGAGGTTAAACTGATCAATTCTTCTTTGATATTATACCCAACACAATAGCAAATAAAAATAGCCAAATGAGCTGATTCATTTATATCTGTACTTTCATCAAGGCAGAGAGAAATTAAGCTAGAAGATTTTATATCTCTTTTTTTGTTGGTAAGTTATGTTGTTAGCCATTTGCAGGATTCTCTCTTTAACTGCATTTCTAGCCAATTGTAAATCTTTTAAACTCTGAATAATTTTTGCCTTGTTTCAAAATCTTCAAAATGAACTGTCGCACATTTCATCCAAGCTTTTTTCATATATTCTCTATCATTAAAAGGTTTCCCATGTTTGGCAATTATATTTGAAATAAAAAAATAGCAGCAGTTATATTTGAATGATTTTTGATAAATTTCATTATAGATGTTAATTGAATATTTATATTTTTAAATGCTTGGGCAATATATTCTTTTTGTTCATCTTTACATTTTTCACACAGTGATTTAAGATTGGCCATTTTACTGATGATGTTCTCAATACAACTATTCCAGAATATAAAACACATATGACCCTGGTGCCTTTGTTAATCATTCCATATTCATCAGTCCACCAATTTTGAAATTCTCTACTGCTTGATAATTTTTGCTTTTTATTTTCACTAGACATATTAATATAATGGTAACAAATTTATTTAAAAGTAAATTTAAATGAGTTTTAATAATTTTATAAATAAAAGATTTATCATTTCACTTTTATAGCAAAACTTCAAGCAAAAAAAAAATCAGATTACATATTTTGTTTCTTTGTTCAGTGATTTTGATTACATTAAAAAAATGAATGGTGTCAACATGTTTTGGTGAAAAAAAAATTAGGACAGAAAACCATTTGATTACTTTTACTTTAGATTTGAAAAACCTTACTTCAAAGAGTTATAAAATATTTTATTGAGTTTACTTTCTAGTTTTACTCAAATTGTTTGACAGGATTATAAAATATACCACAGTATACAGGTACCACTTTATTTGACTTAAAATATGATAATTTATTGCTTCTAATCAGAGTTCAATTGTAAATTGAATTCTAATATAATATTATATTTATTTATTTATTTTACCTTTAGTTTACAGTAAATTTTTATTAGTACAGATTGTAGCAACAAAAAAAATATTGAAGAAAATTATGATATATAAATAGTTCATGTGCCAGTAAAAAATTCGAACTTGCCATAGGTTTGCCATCACTGATCTAAAACAAGCATCTTTTGTCTGCTTAAAAATATGGAAGTTGTTATAAACTTATTAAATATGTTGCATATCCTTATAATTTAGCACAGCATTCCAGATTGAAGAGCTAAAGATTTTTGTATTAATTTACAGATAGATACTAGAATATAACTGTTGTTTACAATCTGTCACATGAGTATTTGAACATCACAACATTCCTACCTCATGATTATTTTATTTTAAGCAAGAATGCATACATTCTAGATAAATAAAATTTTAATTAATTCCTTTACTATATAAACCTTACCAGACAAATAAATGCAGAATATAGTTATGTTTCTTTTATTTAAACATGTAAAATATGGTTTGTGTTGTACAGCTTTTTAAAAAAATTATAATTAAAATAAATCTAAACAGTTATATGTACAGCAAGGATTTCTGTAAAATAAACATACTAATTATATTAATGATGTACATAGCAATCATTTGTGGCTACAATCCCACAAATGTATAAAAATGTCCAAATATGTTATATAAAATATTTAGGTAACTTCTAGCCTTATGATTTTTTTTTTCAAAAACCAATTATTTAGTAAACTAAAATGTAATTATTCTTTGTTCAAGCTAGAACAAAGATAAAAAGTACTTTGAATCTTAACTCTAAGTAATTGTTGAGCCTTATGATTAAGGCCTTCCATATAATAGTCTATTGAATAAGCTTTTGTGGTATAGTGATTTATGGAAGGCTGTTTTACTTATATTATAATTAAATAAATTTCATATTTTACTAAAATAATTTTGATAAACACAATCTAATATGCCCAATATCAATAACAGCCTGACATTACTATAGATTATCAAAGTAAAGCATAAGTTAACCCATAATGGCTACAATCAGTATATGATACTGTTATCAATTTTCAAATGCCTTATATTATTTTTTAAATTGAACAGATGTTTATCGATATCTTTCTAATTATATTTCTAGTTTACAAAACTCAAATAAGTTTGAATTTACATAATATAAGTTTCATGGCACTTTTATACAATGTAGTGATATAAACCACTTGTAGTCTAAACCTTAAATTAAAAAAATGTTTACTCCATTTTTTTTAATCTACAGTTATTTTTTTTTACTTTTTTATATAATCTTTATACTATATTTTATAACCACTACTTATAATAATAAAATCAAATTAATTTTATTATATCTCATAATTTTTTAATGCATTCAACTGAACTCAACTACAAGGCTTTAAAGATTTTGTGTAGCATTGCTTTTTGTGTGATATTGCTGTATAGTATTCATACTTGTGTTTTATCATAAAACTTCAGATCATTTTGTATACATCACATCTAATTAATCTGTCATAAAAAAGATATTTTATTGATCCATATTTTTATTTAAAAAAATGTCCAACTGTCTCTGGTTTTGAAAAATAATGCTTAGCAATTTGGATAATGAAGATGATGATGGTCATGTTGCTGAAACCACAGAGGATAATACCAATATGAAAATAGAATGTGAATATGGCACTAATGCTGAAGAGAATGATATTGTTATATATTTGACAGCAAATAATTTAAGATCTATGTATCCAACCATGATAATGAATTAAATGACCAAAATACCTCCACCAGTAAGTAAAAAAATAAGACCAAATAATACAGCCAAAGTTTCAACAAGATTGACAAATAATGCAAAAACATTAAAAGACAACTCAAATTCTGAAAAAAATGTGGCATTTATTGATTACCAATAACATTTTAAATGAAATTATAAAGTGGACAAATATAAAAAAATGGAATATACAAGAACAAATTATAAAATTCAAATCATACTCATCTTTATGATATGGATTTATTAGAACAAATCATTTTTAGGGTTACAAATCTGCATAAAATCATTTAAGTCAGACATTGAAAATCTTTACTTTCTTTATGTATCTGATGGAATTGGATAATAATTTTTTTGAACAACTTTGCCTAAAAGAAGATTTGAATATTTATTTTACTATCTTCCATTTGATAATCCTGATAATTGAAAAAAAAAAGAAAAAAATAATGCTGCAACTCCTATCAATAAATTATTTTAAATGTTTATTAAAAATTTCCAGAAAAATTATCTCCTTGTAGAAATACATGCTTGCATTGATGAAATGGTTGTGACATCTAGGAGAAGATGCACATTTAAAATTTATATGTCAAAAAGTATAGAAAACAAAATATATAATTCCTTTGCCTCACTAATGATGTTAACAATTATCTTCTAAATTATATATATATGTATATGAAGAGACTCTACCATTAACACATTGAATGAAGAAGAAAAACATTTTAGCATCTCATCACAATCTGCTATTAGATTGATAGAAACTAATACATAGTTCCAACAGAAAAGTTTTAGCAAAAAATGGGATTAGTTTGTAGAAGTGGTCACAGGGTTACAGAAAAGGGGGGTGTTTTATTTGGAAACTTTGAATAAAAATAAAAAATATATATTCCTAGGACTTTTTTGCCATGAAAGTCAAGACCAATAAAAAGCATTATATATATATAAACGTGTACTGAAAGAAAATATATCTTCAGTAAATATGAATACTCCATCAGTTATATTTGATCATAATAAAACATGTAATTATGGTTTTAAATTTAATAATAGAGATATAAAAATTATTCAAATTGAAAGGTGTAGTGAAAAACGTAAAATTAAAGAGGCAATGATGATATCTAGGAATAGAGGTGGTTTAATGAATAGACAATTGGCTAATATAAAGACAACAGAATTGTGGGAAATTTGAATGGATTGAATAATGGGTAATGCAAGTTTTTATTTTTTGTACGTTTGTATTAATAGTTGATAAAGATTGTCAGTGAAACAATTGAAACTACTTCTGGTAAAGAATATATTATTTAATTTTGAATACTGTGTTAAATATATTTGTTTGAATTATTATTATATGATTTAAAAATACAGACATTTAATGGTTGTAGTTATATATATAATGACAATGTTACAATATTATCATAAGTTTCAAAAATATAAAGCTACACTATTAATTTCTTCTATTCTTCCTTAGATGATGATTTTAGCACTGGAATATCTGAGATGATTGCAGATTATAAATTGACAAAAAAAGAAACGGATGCATTTGATGACAAATGTACTAACTATTCACACTGCAGGAGAACAAGATATTGGTAAATGACATTTTTCCAAATGTACCATTGCATTCTTTTATATCAAAATTTTAAACAGAGAAAGAAAATTCATGTCTGAATTTTTAAAAATCATTAGCAAAATTGCTTGAAAATCTATATATAAAGTCTCATACTATGCTACCTCCACAATAAACGGTCTATATTTTTGGAGCATTAGAACAATCTAAAGTTACTAATAGTGTTAGTAACAAAAAATTAGATGAGAACAAACTTAAGATGAAAGCTTGCCACTAGTGTTCAACCAGTTGAGGTTTTATGTCTGTAAAAAGGGTAGCAGACCAGTTTGCATACAGTAGATCACCAAAATCTACAGCAAGTGTTATTTATATTTTAATATAAATTAATTTAGAAATTATTTGTAGGTTGTTTACATATTTTAAATATCTATTTGGAACCTTAATTATTCCATAAAATAATACTTTTCTCATGAGCAGTATCATATATAAGTTATAGAATTGATGTTACAAAACAACATTTGTAGCCATTGCAGGTTAAATATCATTTAATAAAATAATTATCTAGAAAAGATAGAAGAAATGTTAACCCAATAACATTCATCTTCTTTATAAATTGTTTATTATTTACTTAAAAAATAATGTGGTTGTTCCACAAATTTAGAATGCTGTAAAAACTTTATCGAAAATGATAATGACCTCCATTTTTTATAATGTAGATTTTTCCATAGTGCTTTTATTACATTTTTATTTGAAAACAAATCTGAAGAGGTCTAGACAGTTGGTTTAGATCTAAGAAATTCCCTATTATTTTCCCTAGAAGGCAACACCTTTATGATGTTTATTTCTTTTTGTCTCATTTTCGTGCAAAGATTTTGTATAAATGATATATGGTCATTAGTTTGTTTGTAAAATATTTTTGATGATTTTTACACATTAGTTAATTGATTACTATTTAAATCAAAAAATAAACAGATATAATCTTTCAATTTATTCATTTATCTTTGGAAATAAAAGTTAAAACATAATATAATGAAAGACCATTACATCATTATCTATCAGAATTGATATAACATTAAAATATCGTCAAATATTGTAATTTCTATAAAGAAAATATTAGATTTTAAAGCAGAATTTGACATATCTGTCATAAATCTATCTTCATTCAATCACATTAAAAAAATCTTTACCCTAATTTTATTGATTATATGCGTGATATGTTGTTTGTTTTACAAATCAAGATTTAAATATTTAAAACTGTCAAATGTGATTTTTAAAAATATTATTCATTTATAAAATTAAATTAAAAAGAAATAACTTCAACTTATTGAGTTTTAGTACAAAATAAAGATTTTATACAATAGTGAAGGTTGAGCATTTTCAAAAACTCTCACCTGATGGAACAAAGAAAAATGACAAATTGTTAAACAAGTAATGCAACAAAATTATGTAAGTTCTGGGGCATGAAACAAAAACTAAATGTTGTATGTAGAAAACAATTATCTTATGAACTTACATTTATATCTTGCTTTCATTTTCTTCCTTTTGAATATAATTTTATTATATATTTTAGGAAACTTAAAATACATATAGGGAAAATGTGATATGTTGGACTATTTCCATTATCTATGAATGAATGTTGAATGTATAGAAAATTTTAAACTTAATTTAAACTTACTAAATAACACATAAACAGACAACACATGTTAGCAATTTTCTATACATTCAACATTCACTCATAGATGATGGAAATAGTTCAACATATCACATCTAATAATATACCATCATCACAAACCTTCAGGAAACATATAGTAAAGGATTATGGAAGATAAAAGAAAGAGATAAAGAGGAAGAAAAATGTTTATGTAGAATCATAAGAAAAATACAATAAAGATAAAATAATAACAGTTGAAATGAAAGTATAATTTACTAGGGTGGTCAATTTCTAGTTAGTAGCAAGTTTGGGGGGATTTCTACTTTGTTTTTCTATAGCTAAAAACAGCTAAGTAATCATTTATTAAAAAAAAAAAGTAATTTATTTTTTCTTAGATAGTTGATTAGGTTAATTAAAGCCTTAATTCAATCTAAAAAACTTAAATATAAACCAACTTCATAAGTATGGCAGTAAAATCCTTTAGTGATACACTATAAAACAACAAAAAAGTTACAATTATAATATATAAGAAATGAATTAATGGATACAAAGGCGTGTTAAATTTGGTGTGTGACGTTTATTTTTTAGCTTATAACTAATGATGATGATGATAAATTGCGAGTACATGTTTTTTATTATTATATTTGCAAAAGAACAGTTCTTGAATGAATAGAAAGAATAATTACCGTATTATATTTATGACAGTTTTATTTACTTTTTCATTTCTTTGTTTAATTTGAATTTTTATGTTGCAATTATTATCTTTAGTCATCAAAGTTTTTGTAAAAGAAATAATGACATAAAATTCTTTTTGCAATTAAATAAAAGACTGAATCCTGTGTGTTTTAGAATTTAAATAAGTATTATTCACTAATATTTTTATTATGTAGTTTTTTCTTTTTTTGTCTGCTCTTGTTTGCGATGTTTAAAGAGAACTTTTGCTGAAGTGGGAAATCATAAAATGATGGTTATTTCTTAATCTTTTTACGCTGAAATCATATAATAGCAGAGATCTTCTTAATTTATAAGTACTGCATCATTTGCAAAAACAATAGAATATTGACAGGTTTTATTGCATCTGAGACGATTGAAATCAATATTTGAAATAATAAAATTAATGGTAAATAAAAAAAATAAAAAAAATTGAAATTGCCATATTAAAAGATAAATAAAACTATAAAGAGGTTTTTATATATTAAGTGGAATTCTAAATAATTAAAGTTAATAGTCTTTCTGAAATGAAGTTAGCAGAACTTATATGACTGACATCCATATTAAAATATAAGTGTATTGTATATACATAACTTAGATGTAATTAAAATGGCTTTGAACTCCGACTTTCAAGTTCCCTATAGTCATCTATGCTATCCGATATATAACCGAAACACATGTGAAAAATAGAAATGATCTCCAATAATCGTATTTCATGCTGAACCAGCACCCATCAGTTGGTCTAGATCATCATCTCCCATATATATATATATAATCATGGCTCAGTTTATATTAAGATAGCAAACCTACACATTTTAAAGGACAGGCTTCAATCCCTCCATTCTTGAGCATTCCATCATTAGATTTTCAGTGACATTAATGGCTGAAGAGTTGGAGAGTGAAAGGGATTGAAGCCTGTTCATTAAAGTGTGAAGATTTGCTATATTAATATAAACTGAGCATTGAATATATATATATATGGATGGGAGATGATGATCCAGACCAACTGATGAGTGCTGGTCAGCATAAAATACGTACATAGGAAATCATTTATCTTTTTTCTCATGTATGTGGTTATGGGTATTGGTTATATTGGATAGAATGGAAAACTGTAGTAGGGAGCCTGAAAGTCTGAGTTCAAATCCCCTTTAATTATAACTGATATCAATACAAAATCAAGATCATATAAGTAGAGCAAAAATGAGAAACCTATGGTTTATGGGTCATGCGCGATTTTTAATGACTTTCTGAAAAGCATGTTTAATTTATCATTATAACATAACCTTATAGCTTTGTCCAAAATATATAATTAATTTTTTTTTAATCTTTTATATTTATATCAAACACAATAATGACTTTCAGGTCAAATGATAAAACATTAAATATAACCTTAATATATGTTCAGAAAATGTGCGGAGTACTCTTTTAAAGGCAAAAGTTTTTAAAGTTTGCCAGAAGAAAGATTAACTTAAAGCTGAAAATACGTTATTGTTAGTGATATACAAACCACGAATGCAAGGAAATTATTCCATCCAATTTATAATTACACCTTTTTTATATAATATTCTTATATTTATAATATTTTATAAATGTTATCAACATTTTTTATATACAGAATGACAAAATCGGGCATTTATTTATCTCAGCTTATCTTTGAATGTATGTAACAATTGCTTTCAAAAGTCTTTACTTTGAGTCAAGCATTCTCAGTCGTTTTTTTTTGCAGCAACTAAGTGAATCAAATGCATACAGTAGTAAAAAGTTATGCCATTGTTTGACATCGGGGTGTGATAATTGTTGGTAATTGTATATACATTTTCCTGTTGTAGAAGCAATTTATGAAATAAAGTAGTATAAGATTAGGCTAGTATTGGCTGACATTAACTGAAAAATATTTGTAAAAATTATACAGCATGTTAATAATTTTTATTAGTCATTCATTAGCCTAGAGATTATTTAATAATGAAGAATATTTCTGTAGTGTAATTTTCACCACATCACTCTTATGCAAGGTAAGGACTGTTTTCTATCTGCTTTTAGCACCTTGTGGAAGGATGTAATCATAAACACATGACTAAAGACACATCAAAAAAATTTGTGATCACCAAGATGTGCATGTGAACCAGCACTTATCAGCTGACCCAGACTACAATCTCTTACACATATCTTTATCATCGTTCAGAATATATATATAGATAGCAAATTACTATAGTTTATTTGATGTCAAGTTATAAGGCACAGATCATTTGACACATATGAAATAGATTGTAACAATTTTCTATCTATCTATCTATCTATCTATCTATCTATCTATCTATCTATCTATCTATCTATCTATCTATCTATCTATCTATCTATCTATCTATCTATCTATCTATCTATCTATCTATCTATCTATCTATCTATCTATCTATCTATCTATCTATCTATCTATCTATCTATCTATCTATCTATCTATCTATCTATCTATCTATCTATCTATCTATCTATCTATCTATCTATCTATCTATCTATCTATCTATCTATCTATCTATCTATCTATCTGGATGTCTGTATTTCTATCTATCTATCTATCTATCTATCTATCTATCTATCTATCTATCTATCTATCTATCTATCTATCTATCTATCTGTATGTCTATCTGTCTATCTATCCATCCATCTATTTATCTACCTATCAGTCTATCTATCTATCTATCAATCTATCTATCTGTCTGTCTGTCTATCTGTATGTCTATCTGTCTATCTATCTGTCCATCTGTCCACCCATCCACCCATCTATCTATCTATCTATCTATCCATCCATCCATCCACCCACCCACCTATCTATCTATCTATCTATCTATCTATCTATCTATCTATCTATCTATCTATCTATCTATCTATCTATCTATCTATCTATCTATCTATCTATCTATCTATCTACCTACCTACCTACCTACCTACCTACCTACCTACCTACCTACCTACCTACCTACCTACCTACCTACCTACCTACCTACCTACCTACCTACCTGCCTACCTGCCTGCCTGCCTACCTGCCTGCCTACCTACCTGCCTACCTGCCTACCTACCTGCCTGCCTACCTGCCTGCCTGCCTACCTACCTACCTACCTACCTACCTACCTACCTACCTACCTACCTACCTACCTACCTACCTACCTACCTACCTACCTACCTACCTACCTACCTACCTACCTACCTACCTACCTACCTATCTATCTATCTATCTATCTATCTATCTATCTATCTATCTATCTATCTATCTATCTATCTATCTATACTGACAATGATAAAGATATATGTAAGAGATTGTGGTTTTGACCAACTGATGAATGTTGGTTCAGCGTGAAATGTGCATCTTAGCATCTTAGATATTTTTCATGTCTTTGGTCATATTTTATGATTACATTCTTACATAAGGTATTAAAAGCAGATAGAAAACAAACCCCTACCTTTCATGAGAGTGGTGTAGTGAAAATTACACTACAGAAATATTATTCATTGTACAGTGTCTTATCTCACACTCTGAATATTATATTTAAGAAAGTACAATAAATTTGCTATTGTCATTCAACTATTATTAAAAATATTTTTTTATGTCAGCAAGGTAAGATGTTTCATATTGGGTATATTTGTATTTTATATTGTGTATACTGAATTTGTATATTATATATGTTAGAATAATCGTAATTTTAAAATAAATAAATATATTAATAAACAATGCATGATTCGTTATTGATAATATCATTTGAACCTTTAAAATATATTGATAAAAAATAATAATAAAAACAAAAAAATATTAAAATAAAAAATTATAATTTTAAATATAATAATTAATAAAGCAAGTCATATATAACATGACAATTTTAAATATGAAAATTAAAATCTGTATTTAGCACTTTAAAAATAGCTCATTTTAATGTTTAAAATTCAAAAGAAAAATGAAATGCCAATAAATCCTCTATGGCTATGTTCTTCATCTTTGTGTCCATGGGCTGGCATAGGACTGCAAAAATTGTGGGCCTGGGGAAGAAATTTTTCATAGACTGGCAGGAAATTTTGTAATAACAAAATAATAAAATTTTTAACTTGTAATTTATATAAACAGTTATAGTCATGTTTTATTATTGCAATTGTTTAAATAAAGTAAATTCCAAATTGAAATTTTAGTAAAATTATTAGGTAATCATAGTGTAATTACTATATAATAATAATAATGATGATGATAATAGAAATAGAACAAACTAACTTCTTCTTTTTAAAACTTGCTTTTTATATGACTATTACATGGAAAAAAATAATATCCAACATTTCGACTATTTTATATAGTCTTTTTCAAGGCACACTAAAATAAAATAATATATATATATAACAAATAACACATATTCCATAAAAATAAATAAATAAATAAATTTATTTATTTTTATGGAATATGTGTTATTTGTTATATATTTTTTTTATTTTATTTTAGTGTGCCTTGAAAAAGACTATATAAAATAGGCGAAATGGATTTTTTTTTTTCCATGTAATAGTCATATAAAAAACAAGTTTTAAAAAGAAGGAATTAGTTTGTTTTATTTCTATTTTGGATTTTATAAACTATTTTGAAAAGAAGAACTATGTGCTGGATATATTAAATTATATGATAATAATAATAATAATAATAATAATAATAATAATAATAATAATAATAATAATAATAATAATAATAATAATAATAATAATAATAATAATAACAACAACAATAATAATAATAATAATAATAATTCAATTCAATTCAATTCAATTTATTTACCGTACAAAACTACAGCATTAAGCCAATTACAGAATTGCACTATAATAACTATACAATAATATACATAAATGAGTAAAAATGATGAAAATAATATAATTATATGCCATACTTTTTTATGAGATAAGTAACAAATTTTTTAAAGTCTAAAGAAAAAATATTTTCATTAATAAAATCATGATTATAGGTATTAGGCAAACGAAACAGAGGTGAAAATTTTAATATGTTAGAGCGACAAACCTTAATATAAAATAAAGTACATGTACGTGTTTTATGTAAACAATTATTAAAAGCAATATTTGAAATTTTGTTAGTTAACCCTTTTCCCGCGTCCGACGAGGCTCCTCGTCGACATCTGAAATCACTCTAACTCAGTTCGTTTTCATACGAAAATATTCGTTAAATACGTATTGAATTCGTTTTTAAAAGTTCTGTACGATGGTGACATCTTCCGATTTATTTTAGAAGTAAAAAATAGAAAAAAAACGCATTTAAACCTAAACAAAGAAGGAACATTATTTGTGATTGGTTCTTAGCATGCTCTCAGCCGAAAAAGACATTCTGATTGGCTGGAAAGAACAAAGAAACTGCCTGATCAAAGAAAATAAAGAAAAACGCTGAGATTTTCATTTCGAATACGATTTAAATTATTATTAAATAATATTTATGGAAATTAAACATAATTTTCAGAGAGAATAATAAAAAACAAAATTATTTTGAAAAATATTGAAGATTTTAGTACAAATATTGAAGTTGTAATAAAAAGAAATATTTACTTTTCTATAATGTAAAAGTCGATCTTTTTGTTTACATTATAACTTTTATGTTGCCGATATTGAATATCTTAGAATAAATAAATAGCAATTTATTTTTGAAAGAACTTTCGTTGTCTTCACAACCTGAAAAATTAATTATATACTTTTTATAAACGTATCTGAGTTGAATTTAATATTATAGGCAAATATGTTTTAACAATAGGCTTTGTCTTCAGTTTGTGAGTTGGCCAATTAAAAGATTTGATTTTTATCTGATACAACCAATGATAAAATTAGCGGTTAAAAGGTTAATATAATTTTTTGATTTACAAGGTTATATAAAATAATAATAATAATAATAATAATAATAATAATAATAATAATAATAATAATAATAATAATAATAATAATAATAATAATAATAATAATAATAATAATAATAATAATAATAATAATTTTATCCTTACATATTTTAACAATATAATAATTAATGTAAGCAATGCAGGTGAATTAATGGGAGTAATCATGACTGAATTGCTTCCCATAGCAGTGCAGAACTCACGAACAAGTGTTCAATATGTGAAGGAAAGCAACACCATTACAATACCCAATAACCAGTGTCCTATTATGGTCAGTTACAACAATCATGCATGTTACTTGCATCTAAGCAGTCTAAGTGTAAAAAAATTTATGACTAGCTTTCTGCTAGTCTGTGGAATATTATTTTTATTTATGACAATTCACATGAATGAAAAGAATAAAAAATGGTGCTCTAAACATTTATTTCAATTACTATTTTGATTGACAATAATATATTGAAAGGCTTTCTTCTTTCTAATCTCACTGTTCTTTTTGATGAAGATTAATTTAATATTATTAATATTTTCTTTATATAAAAAACAATATTATAACTGTTTTTGATTTATTCTATTATGGCAATGAAATTAGCATACTTTATTCTTTTATATGAAACTTACATTTATTTTTTAAAGAATACTTTGCTTTTATATACTTTACCTTAAAAAGAATTTTTACAAAACATTTTATTTTAGTGTGATGGCAGGATTTATAATGAGGTACAACATCAAATAATTTTTTTTGATAAAGGTTTGTTTTAATATGTTAAAACTGATTTATAAAAAAGGAGAATTAAGAAAATCTATTTCTTCTAATATTGCACATAATAATCCATTTAATTATATAACTTTTGAAAGCTTGAAATTGACCACAAATGAATAAATTATTACATTTCATTTACTGATATAATTTGTAAAAACTGTTATTGAAAAAAATATTTAAACATTTGTTTTTTTTGGGGAGGGATATTCAAATTTGACTTGCTAGTTTATATGATAGAAATACTAAGAGCTGTTTTTCAAAAGGTTATGGTTTTCTAGTTGTATTTTTATACTGGATTATTTCCATCGTCTCATATGAGTATTGAATGACTTTAGAAAAATTTAATTTTATTTAAATTTTCCAAATACATTCAACTGTTAAATAAAGTTAAATTTTTGTAAAAACATTCAATACTCATATTAGATGATGGAAATAATCCAATATAAAAATACAAACACTAAGACCTAGTTGTAACATTATTATAACTTAATTTATATCATTTTATTTTATTAGTTTCAGTTTTTATAAGATTTTCTTCAAATTACAGATATAATGTTGAAAGTTTTAATAAGATTTTCCATGCATTTTTCTAGGTAAATTTTAGCATAAATTTTAGCTCAAATTTATCTAGAGAAATAGATAAAAAATTGCTTTAAACCTTTCAATATATATATATGTCTTCAGTTTAATATTTATGGTAATCAAATCTGTGGTTTGAAATAATAGTATAATTGATTCTGTCTTGTGCATAATAAATGTTTAACATTATATAAAATAATGTGAAAGTACTGAATAGAAGACTTTGTTTTTACAATATTTTCTTTTTTGCATGAGAAAAATGATTTGAAAATGAAAAATTAAGTAGGCATATTTTATATACATGATAAATAACTTATGGGAAGAATCATAAATATATTTAGAAGGGATTTAAATTCAGACTTCCAAACTCCCCGCAGCTACCCACTCGATCTTATACAATTGATAACTATGACCACATACATGTGAAAAAGATACATGATCTTCAATATACATATTTTGTGCTGAACCAGCACTCATCAGATGGTCTCATTCATCATTCCCCACACACACATATATATATTCAGTGCTCAGTTTATATTAAGATAGCAAATCATCAAACTTTAATGGACAGGCTTCAATCTTCTCCACCTTCCAACCCTTCTGCCAACCATATCATTGAAAATCTGATGCTGCTTCAGCACAAAATATGTATATTGGATATCATTTATCTTTTCCACATGTATGTACTCATTTGTATCACTTGTATAAGATGGAGGAAATGACTGTGATGAGTTTGAAAGTCTTATTCAAATTCCTTCTAATTACATTAAATTCATTTAGACAATATACTTGTATTTAAATATTACATACTCATGGTTATGACAATAATATTGGCATGAACAAGGGCTTTGAATGTTCCATCATATTTTCAATGATATGGATGTCTGAAGAGTTGGGAGAATGAAGAAGATTGAAACATGTCCATTAAAGTTTGAAGATTTTCTATCTTAATATAAACTGAGCACTGATTATATATACATGGGAAATGATAATCCAGACCAACTGATGAGTCTGGTTCAGAATGAAATATGTATATTGGAGATCGGTTACAAGTGATGAGTCCTGGTTCAGAATGAAATATGTATATTGGAGATCGGTTATCTTTTTCACATGTATGTGGTCATGTGTATCAGTTGTATAATATGGAATAAATGACTAAAGGGAGTTTAAAAATCTGGGTTCAAATAATTATAGTGATAGAATTATCTCATCAATTAAAGAATTGGGAAACTTTTTCTTTGATATTCTTGTTTTGTTTTGTTTTTTTGAGACTTATTTGACTTAATATAAATTACTACAGCAAATATGGATTCGGTAATTTACCATGTAAAAAAATAGATAAGTTTTTAGGTCAGTCAGAATGGTGATCATCATACAATACTGTAATGTATTTGCCCAGTGAGATGAACAACAGGGACAAACAACATGCAATAAATTACTAAAGTGAATTAGCTTCGTTTCGCAAATAACATCAATACGAAAAATTACTAACTATTAAGATTTATTTAGTTAATTGAATTAAATGCTTTCATCAGTTTAACATAACCCTACACAGAGTCAGAAGGCATAGTAAATAATAAAAGATCGGGAGGATCCGTTACATTTATCCTAGTCAGACTTTCGAAACTTCAGATCCGATAATCTGAGTTATTCTCTCTCGTAGGTCCTGATCAGCAAAATAAAAGTCTTAGCTCTGATCTCAATCAGGAAACAACAGCAAAAGAACGCATGTCCTTCTCATACACAGTTTATATAGTCCCGCCTGTTTTCTTATCATACCCTTTTAATCTCTACTTCTCCTTTAATTAAACACACCTTTTTATCTCTGTACTTATCTTTTCCAATTACCGTATTATTGTCTTTCAAAATGTTATAATTATTTCCATTCTACATATTATTAAAGTTTGAATTTACACAAATTTAAGTTTAACATATATATCTACTTCTGGAGTAATATTTTAAAAAGTTATATTTATTTCACCGTTAAACACGACAAATTCATTGCCAAAACTTATAAACATACATCATCATTACCACTCTAGATAAATTGATAGCCATTTAGTAGTTGTTCATCCCTCAAATCATTTATTATAAGAATGTCTATCTACAAGACCAATGTTCATACTCATATGTGCGAAGATAAAAAGTCTATTGTTGACAGAAAAGAATTTAGTAGGAGTGCGATGCATGTAGAGTGCCTATTATTTAAGGATTTTGAGGGGGGAAATAATTCCAGTTTTAAAGCGATGCTACATAAAACGTACTTTACTTGCATTGAAATTATGTTTAAGAAGAAAGATCTGCCTTTTCATTTGTTGGGGAAAAAGTTTTAAAATGATTCTTACTCTAAGTTATTCTGCAACGGAAACGACTTGGAACGAATTAGTTGTTAATTAAATTGAATTTTAGCAGACAATTTTAAATGGAGAACTTGCAAGTGAAAAACGGATTTCAGAATTCTAAGGAAGCCTTTCAAATTCATCAAAGAAAATAAAGCATTTGTGCCATTATTGTTTTAAAAGTTATGGCCTAAAGGGAAGTGGCTCTCAAAAGAGAAAGGAAAAAATTGAAATAGGTTTTATGCATAGTACATATTTTTTTAAATATTTATTTATCCATTGAACTCTTAATCTTATTATTTTCCAACCCCCCTCCCCACTACAACAAAAATATATAAAAATGATAGAATGTAAATCTCTAAAAAATGATAAATAAAAAATAATAAGTATCCACAAGAATATAATGCACTTGGGATCTACAATAATCAATTAATTGATTGTAGATCGTTAGACCATTCATTATAATGCAATGAAATACAGAAAACAAACTAATACCAGTCAACTCAATAACTCACAAAGCATAAAAGACCCTACAGTACCTTCTGAGAACATTACAAAATCTACCATACCAACAAAGAAAAAATTCAAATCCATTAATTCCAATTCCTTGCCAACAGAATTACCACAAGTCTCACATTGGTACTGACAACTTCTCTCAGATACCACATCCCTTACACCACAGCAGTTAGGTTTTTTCACAGATATTGACACTCATCGTAGAAAAAGCAAAAAGAATAAAAATTCAAGCAATGTAACCACTGAAATTTCATTGCAAAATGATACTTCAACTTCAGACTTATAAAAAAACTATTTTTACTTATCTATTCCAAAAAAAATTGCAAATTTTAGACATTATAATACTAACCTTTTTTGCTTATCAATATCAGCTGTTATTTAAACTATTTTTCATATTAAATCATATTTATTATTCCATGATAAAGTTAAACTATAGAGCTTAATTCAAATTTCGAAGATGTTGAAGGAGCTACACTCTAAGGGATTTAGATTGACTATAAAATCCCTTACCCATTCTTAATATCTGAATTTCATTCTAGAAATTTAACTTATTTCAAATTAAAATATTGTTTTTGTTTTATTTAAATTAATAATATGATCATTTTTATTATCATAATGGTAATAGGACATTAATTTAGGGGGAAATGTATGTCTTATTATGTTTTCTAGGATATCATTCAATGTAGAATTAATCTGAAGAATCACAAAAATTTAATGTATGATTAAATGAGATCATATTATCCTGAGATATCCTGATTTGTTTCAAAAATTATATTATTCAGATTTGTCTTGTTAATGAAGAAATTATTTTCAAAAGCTGAATCTTAAAAGAATTTCAAAAAAACTAAATATAATAATTTTGTCTGATCATGGCAATGCAGTACTAAAGAGATGGATTAAGTGGTAATTGTAGTAGATAAGTGTAAATTTTTTTTACTGTACCTCATGGTATATGGACACAATATTAAGATTTATTATTTCTACTAGAGTGAGGTGACAGTTCTTCCTCTTTAAGTAATTGATAATCTTACTTTATATTTTATTGTAAAAACGTTTGTATATATCTTTTTATTGTAGCATATTGCATTTATTATATAGACTTACTGAGCTTACCTATTACATGACAATTTAGCTTATGTGTGATGTAGCACTGCTACTTAGCTTATATGTTGTTTTTTTTATTCATTATTTTTAGGTTACAATTTTAACACATAAACATATTGCTTTCTCTCTCTCTTAGAAGTTTCTTTAGGTAACAATATACATATATATACTAATAATATTACAGATCGATGTCTGTACTTCTTCAAAATAATATACGTAAATTTATAAATGAATATTAGAAAATACAGTTTTTAAAAGTTTATAAAAATATATCTATAACCATCACTTAGAAGCACTTTCAACTATCTTTGTAGTTTTAGTCAACTAATACTTTAAAATGCCATCTTTCCCATAATTCCATGATGTCAACTTTCCCATAATTCCGTGATCTTAACATTTGCTGCTTGCCTATTAATTAAATATTTCTTTTATTTATATATTAACATTGCTTCTTTAATTTTTTTATTTTATTATTATTTCTTTCAGTTTCCCATATTTTTACGTTACTATAACTAAAATCAAAACCATATACACATGATTTATTATGGCCATAAAAGACAGAAGCTGATAAATTTATCATTATTTTTATAATTTTGTTTTGTATTTTGAACTCTTTTTAATAATAACAAGTGCTCTTTTGGTTTTTTTTTCCAATGTGCACCTCGATTCACCTATAATATCCATTGCCCACCTACATGTCCATTCATAAATGATACAGTTTTTATTTGACAATAAAATCTTATTTTTTGAATTATTTATTAATTTATTTAATGTAGGTGGTGCATAAAATGCAATATCACACATACCTTTATAAATTTTCTTAAGGAAACTTGCCTGTTGTTTTGAAATATATGGTATTGATATCCAAAAATTTTTATCAGAAGAATTAACATTATTATTAATATTATTTTTATATTTAGAATTAAAATTTTTAACAGTATAATAAACACAATCATAATTATATCCAATATTTAACAATTCATTATAATAAATTTCAATATTTTTGGTTTTATCCGATGCATATTTACAAAGGTTATCATTTGTAAATAAGGACTTCAAACCTGCCATTTTATGTGACATTGATATTTTTGATTCATAATGAAATATATCCTCTTTTTGCTATTGGTTTAAGAGTCAGATTATCTTTGCTTCTAGTGATCTTGAGATCTAAAAAGTTTCATTAAGAAAATGTATAAAGGTATATGTAATATTGCATTTTATGCATCACCTATATTAAATAAATAAATAAATAATTCAAAAGATAAGACTTTATTGTGAAATAAAAATTGTATCATTTACAAATGGATATGTAGGTGTGGCAGTGGATTTATAGGTGAATCGAGGTGCACATTGGAAAAAAGAACAAAGGAGCACTTGATATTATTAAAAAGGGTTCAAAATATAAAACAAAATTTTAAAACTAATGATAATTTATCAGCTTCTGTCTTTTATGACCATAATAAATCATGTTTTGACTTTAATTATAGTAATGTAAAAATATTGAAAACTGAAAGAAATAATAATAAAAGAAAAATTAAAGAAGCGATGTTAATATATAAATACAAGAAAGATTTAATTAATAGGCAAACAGCAAATGTTAAGATCAAGGATTATGGGAAATTGGCATCATGGAAGTATGGGAAAGCTGACATTTTAAAGTATTAGTTGATAGAAACTACAAAGATAGTTGAAAGCGCTTCTAAGTGATGGTTATAGATATATTTTTATAAACTTTTAAATACTGTATTTTCTAATATTTATTTATAAATTTACATATATATATATATTAATAAAATCAAGTCATGTGACATATGACTTGATTTCATTACTATTATTATTTTGTTGTTGAGGGCTTTGGCTAAAATAAATTACTAATCCTATTAATATATGGTGTATCTGAATTAAATTCAGATTCATATGATTATTTCAGGGGGAGAACTGAATTTAAAACCATGTAGATGTCTAAAAATTTTAGATCTTCTTAAGAGTTAACTTATAGATAAATGTTTCACTTGAGTTGGTATTTTTAATCTGGTGTCCTAGCTCCTCACTGGAGAGAGCTATAGCTCAAAATGGTTCCAGGGATGGGGACAATCCTAGATAAGGATGATTTGAATGCTTTCTCTTGTAGCATTTATAAAAAATAGTTTTGTAATGATTAAGCACAGTCAACTTTAAATAAAAGATTAAATTAACTGAAATGATCCAAAGTGATAAATTAAATTTTAAGCAAATATATCTTTCTTAGGTATAATTATAACATTCAAATATAATTCAATAAAGTGACTTGTTAGTTCCAATGTTAATAAACAGGCAAAATTCCCTATATGTATTGCCATTCAGTGCAAGCCAGAGTAATCAATGGATGCCAGAAGGCTTGTGCATAAAATCCCCATCAGTACCTACTCATCCAATATCCCCAGACTAGTTTCTGGCTTGTTCCCTTCTTCAGTGAGGAGCCTTGGATCTGAGAGCACTGCACCTAGATCTTACAATCTAATGCAACCCTCCAGGAGCCACCTTTTATCTCTATTTAACTACAAAACCATGAGTCTTAAATTGAAAACACTATAATATTTTCAATCCAGGCTCATTAGCTGATATAGTCATATAGGTCTGAACTCAGTTCAGTACCTATACATTTTGGTGACTTTGGTTCTTTAATAACCATAACCACCACTATCCTATTAGGCAGGATTGGTTTTAAGTCAATAAACATCACATGATTACCATTTCTTATGCTTGCTTGTAACTGTTATTAAAACAGGCAAAACTATCTATATGTACTGCCACTCTAGGTACAATGCTCTCAGATCCAAGGCTCCTCACTGACGAAGGCCACATGCCAGAAACTGGTCTGGGGATATTGGATGAGTAGGCATTAGATGGGGATTTTATGCACAAGTCTTCTGGCATCCATCGATTACTCTGGCTTGCACTGAGTGGCAATATGTATAGAGACTTTTGCCTGTTTTAATAATAGTTATAAGCAAGCATAAGAAATGGTGATCATGGGATGTTTATTGGCTTAGTTCCAATGTTCATATACTCTTTTAGAAAATACATTTAAAATAAATTAATAATAATTTATATGATTATTTAAATTTTGGCTCATAAATGGAATAATTTCTGGTCGATAAGTGGACTGATGTGAACAAACAAATATGAAAAATTTCTTAATAGGAAACTGCAAACAGAACAAAAAAGATGTTTTTTATACTTTACTGTGCATACTATTATGTATTTATTTTATTTATTAATTGCAAGTGAAAGTCAACAAGGGACTGGATCTATTTAAATATGGAACAACACAGTCAGCATGTAACCATTAGCACTAAGAAAAAAAATCAATAATAGAATATCTGTTTAAAAAATAACAATGGGTTGGTGTATATAAGACATTATATAAATAAAGGCAGAAACAAAGATTTGATCTATATATTAATAGTAACTGTTAGTAAAAAAATTATCTAGAAACTGTCTACATAAATATTATCAATTCTTAATCTTTTTGAAGCAAAAAAGAGTGCGAAAAAGCAAAAAAGAAAATTATAAGGCATGAGAGAAATTGCTGCTGAAAACAATGTAAATATTCTCAACAAAATCAATTAAGAAAATAATAATAAAAGGAAAAAGAAGAAGATGAAGAGAAAAAAGAAGAGAAAGAAGTAGTAGTAGTAATAGTATATTGTTATAAGTTAAAAGGTAAAGTTGAATAAAAATAATAAATCTACAGAAATAATAAGTGATTGCATAAACAAAACAAAACAATGGAAACACACTTGCCATGAAGCAGTTTAAATGTGATAGTATTTTGATGAAAAAGATAAAAAAAGATAAACCTATTTATAATTATATACCAGTCAAAAATACTATCAGTATATATAACGTCACTGTAAAAGTTATAGATGCTAAAATAATTTTAGTTTGCTCTGTAGCATAAAAATGATGATAAAAAAAAAACATGAGATGACATAAAGAAACTATAAATTGATTTTCTGTAAATAATTCATTTAAAACAGGTGTGCTCCTAAGATATGTCTATCAGAAACACATAAATATCTGAGTACAAAGGGTAACAGAAAAATATCAGTCCATACTTCACATTAACATCAGAGAAATAAGAAGTATTGAACAAATCAAACTGATAACTTCTATTTATCCAAACTGGTAATAAGCATAGGAATGATCTCCCAGAATATGGAAGGAAAAATGATATGTAAACACATAGAGAAGAATGCACGCAAAATTGTTCTTAAAGATATATAATACTCCTCAAAATTATGTTTTATAAGGATAGTCAGTATTTTTTGTTTGTAAATAATGAAAATGATCACACATATTAATGAATATATTTTTCTCAAACAATAAATAACAAAGATCTAGAGTTCATATATGAGAAACAATAATATGGATATTCTGGCTGTTGTAATTTGTTTATTAAAAATTTTCTATTGCTGATAATGGATAAAAAATTTTGCCATTGATTCAAGGACAGGATGCTAGTGTATGATATTTTTGATATTATTCAAATATTGCACCAATATATATATATATATATATAATATTTGAATCAATATATATATATATAATATTTGAATCAATATATATACACCTGGGTCTCATTTTATGTGGTAGATAGGTTCCTCAGAAAATGTGCACAAAAGAAATCGCACAAAAATAGACTTAACTTACCTTAAAAAATGGGGGATATGTACTGTAATTTTCCAAAAATCGCATAAAAGCAAAGCAACAATGTAAAATTCCTTTAAAATTCGCATAAAAAATATATAAAAAAATGAAATATGACTAATAAAAAATTTCAAATTTGAAAAAAATTGATACAAGACAAACTTTTTTTATTTATTTTTATTAACTACAGTATTTAATTTTATTCAAAACAATATATTTTTATGTGTAATTTACATTTTTTAATACATATATGATATTTTAATCATTATAGCTATTTGAGACATCAGATTCGTCATGATAAAAAAAGTCAAGAGGAAATACAACTAAAATGTTTTCCAATCACTGTTGATCCTTCTGATTTCGCTAAGTGATCTAAAATTGAAATTTTTGTCCAAAAAAATTCATTTTCTTGGGTGTTTTTTCTCTCCGTTAGAATAAACTAAAAGTTTAAAATAAAAATAAGAACTTAGTCTTACGATGATAAAAAGATCCAGACTCACCACTGTTGGGCAAAATTTAATTAAAACTAACAATTAAAATTAAATTCTTATTTTTGTCTCCAATTTTTTAATTTTCCATTCTGTTTAAAAATCAAATTTCATCATTTCACATCATTTTTATCTTGTTACATAATTTTTAAATTGTTAATTACAATTAAAAATCAGATTTAAATTTAATTGTGTTTACTGCTGTTACTCACCTTTTAAAAATAAACTCACGGCACTAAATGTTTAATTGATTATGTACTCTTTTTATAAAAAGCAAAAATAGAATGTGATTTAAAATTCAAAAACAACAATATACATAGTAATTTTCATCTATAACGTTTGAACAGATTTATATTATAGTTTTGTAAAATTTAATGTGTGTATATAAAATGGGGAAATTCTGATTTTAAGTGAATTATGAACTTCTTTATTGCATAAAGCTGAAAATATTGAAATTATTAGATGGAAGTCAAACTCCGATAAGATGCTATTACTTTAAATATGACATGAGTGCGCAAAATTTATACTATTTAAAGTAATAGCACATTATCTGAGCTCGACTTCTGATCTAATAATTTTTATTGCATAAAAGAAAATTGCATACAAAGATATTAAGAAAAAATGTGAATCCCATAACTTCAAAATTGCATTAAATAAATCCGCATAAAATGAGACCCGAGTGTATATCAAAATACAATAAAATTCACATAAATTATACTTATTTTTAGAAGTACTTTCAACTATACATCTTGTGTCTTTATCAACTATATAACATTGAATAATTCAATAACTGAATAATTGAATTATTTAGTGTTATATAGTTGATAAAAACTACAAAATGTATAGTCAAAAGTACTTCTAAAAATAACTATAATTTATGTGAATTTTACTCTATTTTGATATATATATATTGATTTGAATAATACATATATTTTGGAAAGAATACAGTCATCAAACTTAACTTATTACATGTGTGTGTGTGTTAAATTAAATGTTTATATGGATTTTATTATATAGAAATAGGAGATAATATCCAGTGAATAGAGAAACACTTAACTTTTGGTGTTATTAAGAAACTATCACTTACCATTAATTGAACAAGTCCTGAGGCAAAGCAAGTTTCTTTCATAAACCTGCAATAGCTTTTTGGGGAGTGTCAAAGCAAAAGGGGTCCATCAACAAAAGAGCTATTGCAGGTTTATAAGAGAAACTTGTTTCACCTCAATTTGTTCAATTAGTAGTAATTGGTAGTTTCTTAGTAACATCAAAAGTTAAGTTATATTTGACCCAAAATATTGATACATGTATGCAAGGAAAATAGGAGAAAGTAATTTATATAATATATATTTCTCCATATAATTGTAAAATAACTGTTGTATTAATAGGATTATCTTATTTTGATTAATT